>NW_020720202.1:1298-11684 GCF_900518725.1 Notechis scutatus | reverse complement strand
AAAAGGTAACAGTGCAAGATTCAGAAGAGAGCAGATAATGAGAAAGGCAAGAGAGTTCTGAAAAAAAAAACCTTCTATTTTTGCTTTATTGCTATATTAAGTCTTTTAACATTGTCAACTATAATAAATTCTAGATATCCTTTAAAAACAGGGTTTACCACATCACCACAGCTACTTATTGAAGGAACAGAAAATTAGATACCATTAGATACTATACCATATTTAACTTGTATACCGAATATATGACACAAATGCTGGAGCCAAGAAGTTAAAAACTGGAATGAAAAATGGAGACTGTTAAGTATGGAGAATAACGGAGACCAGACATCTGACCAGTGACTTCAACTCTTTAATAAAGTGATAGAACATAACAGAGCAATGCTATGGGCAGCAGTAACCCTTTTATAGGGTTAGCTGCTGCCTTATTAACCAATGAAAATGTGCAACAAGTTCAAACTACTGACCAATAGGACCAGTCCCAAAAGTGGCCAATCAGGGACTGGTTCTGGCCCAATCCCAAGTTGTTGTATAAGGACCAATCAAGTGTGCAGGTTTTCAACCCCTAATTTGCATTTAGGTTATTCACTTTTATTGATTCACAACACCCCTCCCCCTTGGGTTCCGTTTGAGGGGAGCTGTAATAAAATCCTCAAGATAGGCAGGCCGTTTGGTCTGCCTGGATGATTTCCGAGGCTCCACCGGGTTTTGTCTAATGTCCGGTTCCGGTGGAGCGTTTGGATGACCTTTGTTAAATTCTATTTCGCTGCACGGCGATTCCGTGCTGCATTCACTGTGGTTGTCTCTGCTACTGCGTGTTTCTTCGGGGTTTTGCAGTTCGTTTTCCCCCGTATTAAAGTTCCCTGAAGATGTCAACTCCCTCCCCGCTTCACGTTCCGGTGCTTCGCTGGGCTGTAGGGCTCCCGTTGACCTGCTATGAGTTGTATCAGAGTCAATTCCCTCGATACTCCCTCCCCCTTGAGTTGGTGAACCGGGGAAGTCATGGCCGCTGGGTGGTAATCTCGATCGGAGCTGGTCTATGTGGCGTTTCCACACCCTCCCATCGTCTGTTAGCAGGCGGTAAGATCTAGGCCCGGTGAGGTGGGTAACGGTTGCGGGTATCCATAACAGGTCGCCGGAAAAGTTTTTGGCAAAGATTAAATCGCCTACCTTAAATTCCCGGCATTTGCTGCTGGAGCCGAAAGGTTTTTCCGGTGCGAAAGCGGGGTGGAGTCGGTCAAGGTGCGATCGTATTTTCCGCCCCATAAGAAGTTCAGCGGGTGTTTTGTTGGTCACGCTGTGGGGCGTGATGTGCTGCAATAAGAGAATTCGATTGATTTTCTCGTCGATGTTGCCAAATTCCATTTTGTGCAGGGTCTTTTTCACAAATTGTACCATGCGTTCTGCATGTCCATTCGCCGCAGGGTGCACGGGCGAGGTTAGCGCATGGCGGATGCCCCGATCAGCAAGATATTGTTCAAAGGGCAATGCAGTGAACTGTGGGCCGTTGTCCGAGACCAACACGTCCGGAAACCCGTGTGTGGCAAATAGTCTGTTTAATTTATTAATAACTGAGTCAGTTGTAGTTGTGTGCATTCGATGAATCTCGAGCCAGTTAGAATAGGCGTCAACAGTAATCAGGAAAGTGTGACCTTTGGTAGGTCCCGCAAAGTCAATATGAATACGGGACCACGGTCCCCTCAGCGTTTCCCATTCGGTTGGGCTTGCTTTAGGTGGGGCGTTGCTAACGTCCTGGCAACGTTGGCACGTAGCGACCCAGGCCTTGATTCTTTTGTCGATTCCCGGCCACCAAGCATAGCTGCGTGCGAGTGATTTCATCCGCACAATGCCCTGATGTCCCTCATGCAATACCGCCAACACAGTCTATTGCAATTTGCCAGGGATTACGACTCGATCGCCCCACAAGATACAGCCCTTTTGGGAAAACAGTTCGGTTTGGCGGGCTTTGAAGGGCGCCCATTCAGGTGCAGTTTGGTCCGTCAGCCACCCCCGTTCAACCCAGCGTAGTATGTGTTGCAGAACTGGGTCACGTTTTGTTTCAAAAGCAATGTCTCTAGCCGTCAAGGGTGGTGCCTGTAGAGCTTCAATCTGTAGTGTTGAGAGGGTTGGGGCTGGATCCACAACAGTGTCTGGGAGCGGTGTTCTGCTCAGTGCATCGGCGTGGAGAATCGATTTCCCCGGGCGGTGTTGCAAGGTGTAGTTGTAGGCCGCCAAGAATTCAGACCAACGGGTCATTCTGGGGGATAATATATACGGGGTTGGTTTATTACCCGCAATGATCCCCAGTAGCGGTTTATGATCAGTGATTATTGTAAACGCACGGCCATAAACATATTCGTGAAATCTTTTAACTGCAGCAACAATAGCTAAAGCTTCTTTGTCCAGCTGACTATAATTTCGTTCAGCTTTAGCTAAGGTTCGTGAAAAAAACGCGATTGGAGCCTCCGCTCCGTTTGGTAACACGTGGGCCAGAATTGCCCCAACCCCAAAAGGTGATGCATCACACGTGATAGTGAGTGGCAGAGTCTCGTTGTACTGCATAAGTACTGAATCAGAAGTTAGCAATTTCTTTACTTGTTGGAAGGCATGTTGTTCCCGTTGTCCCCAAACCCACGTTGCTTTTTTGTCTAATAGTCTATGCAATGGTTCAGCTACTGTTGCTTTGTGGGGTAAAAACACATTATAGAAATTGATAAGTCCAAGGAACGCCTGTAGGTCTGCCTTGTTCCTTGGAGTGGGTGCCTTTTTAATTGCTCGTAATTTGTCTTCGGTGGGATGAATTCCTTGGCTGTCCAGGAGGTATCCCAAAAATTCTACTTTTTCGGTACATAATTGGCATTTATCTTTTTTTACTCTGAGGCCTGCATTTTGGAATCTTCGCAAAACCTCTCTGAGTCGTTTTTCTAGGATGTCTTTGTTAGGTGCAGCGATGAGTACATCGTCGAAATATGGGACAACACCTTTTATCCCTTGTAGTAACCTTTCCATTAAACTCTGGAAGATTCCAGGGGCGACGCTTACCCCGAATTGGAGCCGGTTGCATTTAAATGCGCCCCTATGTGTTACGATCGTTTGCGCCTCGGCTGTGGTTGGGTCTACAGGCAATTGTTGATACGCCTGGGCTAGATCTAGTTTGGCGAAAACTTTCCCGCCGTCCAGGGAATGGAGTAAATGTTGCACTACCGGTACTGGATAAGCACTTTGCTGCAGTGCGTGGTTTAATGTGGCCCGGTAGTCTCCACAAATTGTTAGGGACCCATCAGGCTTGATAGGCGTCACTATCGGGGTTTCCCAACGGGCGTGGTCAGTGGGTTCCAGTACGCCCTGCGCTATCAGCTTATCGAGTTGTTCATCGATTTTAGGCTTTAAGGCGAACGGCACCCGACGCGGCTTAAGGCAGATGGGTGCTATTTCAGGGTTCAAGTTAAACGAGATTGGGGTCCCCTTATACTTGCCTAGTCCATTCGCGAAAACGTCTTGGAATTCTTGCACGAGTGCTTCCTCCCAATCGACGCTTTCGGCCTTGTGGACTCCGGCTACAGTGATTCCGAGCGGCCTGAACCATTGAAGGCCTAGAAGACTAGGCCTGTCTCGATCCACGACAGTCAGTGGTAGTGCGACGGTGCGGTCCTTGAATGAGACCTGGAACCTGCGGGACCCGACGACGGGAATTCGGTTGCCCTGATAGTCTTTGAGTATAACCCTTTGAGGGTTAAGGTCTTGGCGGCGAATCGTTGGAATAAGCTGTTGGAGCGTTTTCCACGACACCATCGAGAGGGAAGATCCCGAGTCTACCTCCATCACGCAAGGTTTGTTTTCGATGGCGACTTTTACTCTGATTTTCCCGGCATCAAGGGATGTAGCGTGGCCTATGGTGATTGTTTGGTGGGTCTCTTCCCGCCTGGTTTCCTCATGCCTGGTGGAAGTGGTGGACGGCTTGTTTCTGTAGGAGTGGTTCACTTTTTCTCGGTGTGTGCCGAAGAATCCGGAAGACTGGAATTCGGCCTGTCGGGGTTTGGAGTTCTGTTTGCTTCTGCAAACCTTTGCGATGTGACCATGTCTCCCGCAATGGCGGCAAAGTGCGTCGAGGAATTTGCAGCCGGATCATGGGTGATTTGCTCCACAGCCGGCACACGGTCGAAATGAGTGTTGTGTGGACTGGTCTCTCTCCGTTCGAAGTCGGTTGACCTCTTCCTCATCGCTGTCGGACGGGGACTCTAGGTCTTCGTGGTGAGTTGATACCGGGTGTCTCTCTGAGCGAGACGAGGTATCAGTGGCGAGTTTACGTAGCGGTGCGTTGGTGCGGCGCATTTGGGCTGCCGACTTCTTTGTCGCCTCCGCTGCCGAGGCTTCTTTAAGGGCATCGGTGAGGCTGATGTCCCCCTTAGCCATAATTTTGCTCTGGATAGCGCCGTCTTCTAGGCCCAGAACCAGGCGGTCCTGGAGGGCTTCTTCCAAGTCTGCGAACCCGCAGAGGCCTCCTAGGTTCCGGAGGTCCGCGATGTAATTGGCAAGGCTTTCGCCCTTCCGTTGGCCCCTCTGGTAATATTCGTGTCTTCTTACTAGGGTTGGTACGGTGGGCGCGTAGTGAGCCCGTAGTAACGGCTCGAGGACGTCCCAGTCCATTTCTTTTACCTCTGCTGGCTTGGCAAGCGACTTTGCCATTTTAAACACGGTTGATCCACAATGAGTTAGAAAGATAGCTCTTTTTTTCCCGGTTGTCGCATCTTTCAAATTGTTGGTTTCCAGAAACATCTGGAACCGATCCATGTAGGCCTCCCAGTCTTCGGTTTCTGGGTTGAATGGAGCGGGTGGTACGGCACCACTGGCCATGTTGCCGTTGATGGTGCGTGTTCGACCACGTGCTCTGTTAGTTGCTCTGTAGGTTAGTCAGCTCTTCGGTCTCCGAATCCCACCTTCGTCGCCAGTGTTAAGTATGGAGAATAACGGAGACCAGACATCTGACCAGTGACTTCAACTCTTTAATAAAGTGATAGAACATAACAGAGCAATGCTATGGGCAGCAGTAACCCTTTTATAGGGTTAGCTGCTGCCTTATTAACCAATGAAAATGTGCAACAAGTTCAAACTACTGACCAATAGGACCAGTCCCAAAAGTGGCCAATCAGGGACTGGTTCTGGCCCAATCCCAAGTTGTTGTATAAGGACCAATCAAGTGTGCAGGTTTTCAACCCCTAATTTGCATTTAGGTTATTGACTTTTATTGATTCACAACAGAGACAATCATCAAGAACCTTAAATATACCAGTTTAATAGCTGGAGGATTATGCTAGAGGGGCAACCCAACACAAAGGAGAGGAGGAAGAGGACAAGAACGGCGAGGGCATATCTGGCACTGTCCTTTTGGGGTGTACTTAGAAGAGGCAGGATGCAAGCTTGGCACTGATTTTTTTACTGCCTTTCTGGGGGACACATGATCTTTCCTTAAATCTGGATGATTTCCTTGGGATATTTTGTGGGGTGAGTGAGACCAGCTAGTGTCTTTAAGTGGTGCAAATGGATCTCAGGATTGCTTCTCCTGGGTGTGCTCTTTCTGGAGAGCTTAAATGGCCTCTCTGCTAAAGGGTTTGACTTTGTGAGCAAGAGATGGCTGCTGATAGTCACCATTGCATTTGAACTATTTTAATTCCTCAAGGAGCTCTGGCAACATGCCTGACTTGTAACTCTGGCTTGCAGGTATTTTTAATCTAATGACTGGTATTTAGGGCAGCTTTTTGAAAGCAAAGAAGCTTTTTATATTTTTCTACAGGTAATCCTTGACTTACAACAGTTCATTTAGTGACATTCAAAGTTACAATGGCACTGAAAAAAGTGACATATGGCCATTTTTCACACTTACGATGGTTGTAGCATCGCCACGGTCATGAGAGGCCAGGTGAAAAGCACCCCTTGATGTGAGTGATGTCGAGTTAGCCATGCCCACCCAGTCACATGACCACCAAGGCATGCCCAGCCAATCACATGACCACCAAGCCACGCCCACATAACCAGTTGTTAAGAAATTCGAATCCCACCCCTGGGTTCAGCCCAGAGCCAGGAGGGTCCCCGGCAGTTTCTCCTTTGATGGAGAAGTAATCCTATTGGTTATATATTTAAATAAGAAGTAATCTTATTTCCCGTAAGAGGATCCACACAGGAGAGAAGCCACATAAATGCATGGAGTGTGGAAAGAGTTTTGCTCAGAATGATCATCTTGTCATAAAAGGATACATGCTCAGGAGAAACCACATAGCAACAGCAATTCCACTTAGAGTTATCTACCACTCCACAATCCTTTACCACATTCTCTGAGCAGTTTACAAAGTCAGCGACCTCAGAAGGATGAAAGGATGAATCAACCATGAGCCGGTCAGGATCGAACTCCTGGCTATGGACAATCAGCCTCTGTACTACAGCATTCTAACCGCTGACCCACCATGTCTCTGTAGATTTCTATGTGTGTGGATATTCTGCTTTTCTGGTCCAAATGAGACAAGGTTGAATCCAACAAAATGAAACTTAATGTGGAGAAAAATAAGCTTTTACACCTGGGCAGTTAAAACAGATTACAGGAAATCTGGCTCAAAAACAGTGAGAGGGATCTTGGGAGTCCGAATGGATGATAACTTCAGCATAAGTCACATGTGTGCAGCAGCAGCCAAAAAAGCTAATATAATCCTTCTGTCAGGTTTCCAAGTGATGAAATCCATTTAAAAAGAAAAGAGCAAAGTCCGTCTTCCAAAACAATTTCTTTTATTTAGGAAAGCATCAAATTGGCAACATCCATTGTAATTCTGGATCTGACACAACACAGAATTACACCACGTAATATTGGAAATTAGAAATAAGCCCCAAAAGTCACATTCCTCAATAGAAGTAAATCACCGGTGTCATCAATGTCCACCTCAAGGCCTCAGCAGGGTCAGCTTTCGTTCCCACAGGAAGGAGAACTTCCTAGCCTAAACAATCCTCACTATCTCCATTCCTCCCACCTTAGGAATGTGGCAAGCCCGAAACCCTCCCCCCTCCAACCAGCAAAGAGAAAGGGAAAAAAGGGAATATATGAAAGGGCTCAATAAAATGGCTATGCATATGTCAATTGTGGGCTTGAAAGGCTGCCCCCCTCATTTGAAAAGAAACCCCTGCAAGGACACAGAATACACAAAGATTGAAAGTAGGTTAAACACAATAATACAGCCATTTAACCTCCTCTGCCACCCGCAGGATCCGCTATGGGCTTGTAGATATTTTTCATGGAATTTTTCCACCAGTCTACACTATCCAGCTATTTACCCAAGTTGTTGTGAAACAGGATAGCCTTTCCAATAAATTAGATATTGTAACTTCCCTCTGAAAATCCAAGAGTCCCAAGATTTTCTTAAGCTCATAATGTTCATGCCCCGCAATGACCAAAGGCTTCGGAGCTGCACTTTCTGCTGGCCTCAGTGAGGAAGTTACAAATGGCTTTAACAAATTACTATGAAAAACCGGTTCTGAAGAAGGAGAATTTGGGTCTTTTGAGTGACATTTGTCCAACCCTCCATCAATTTGTTTTCTGGGCTCTCCAAGGTCTCCTCGGGAGTCGGAAAGGGCCCCTTCAGGCACTTCCAGTGGGTCAGAGGAACAAGGGGCTGCCCCACCTGGAGACTCAGCCATGGGGTGGAGGAGGACAATCCCTGAGCTGCCCTGGTGAAGAATCCAGGTTTGTTGCCTGCTGGATCCTGGCCAGTTCCTCAGTTCCGCTTCGGAGGAGCCCAAAGCTTCAGGCTGGGGAAGCGGAACCGAAGCGCCTCTGCACTTGATGGGGGTTGGAGGAAGAAGTGCTGATCTCTCTCTCTCTCTCTGTGTGTCTCTCTGTCTCTCTCTCTCTCTCTCTCTCTGTGTGTGGGGGATGGGGGTGGCAGAGAGAAAAAATCACAATATTTGGGGGAAGGGAAGCATGAAAGGAGCCCGGAGGTTCTGCCTGTGTCAGGTGAGAGCTGGGCACCCCACAGAGGCTGCCTGGATCTGGGCTGACTTTGTGCGACCAACCGGTTGTGTCCAGATACACAACTGGGGGGCAGATGTGGACTCTGCCCCCTCCTTCAGCTGCAGGGGGGACCCGGCTCTGGCCTGCTGAGGCCGGTGCTGGGCCAGGGGGGAGTTTGACCCCTCCAGCCCCCCATCCCTGGAAAGGATCCAGGCCTCCTCTGGACCCCCAGAGCTTTTCACACAGAATCCGGGATTCAGGATCTGTTTAACCCGCCTTTGCTTAACTCACCGGAACCCGAATCTTCCCCAAAGATTAGAAAAAATATGTTTTCTCTGGATGTAGTGAAAGATGAGCACAAGGAACAGAATCTCTGCTTTTTTGGATTATTGGGGGAGAGATATTTCCAGACTGTAATGGTTAAAAGGCTGTAATCCTTTAGTGGGGGAAATGGGATTACTGAAGTCCCCAGAATTTCTATTAAAATTCCAGGTTATTTTATAAATCATAAATTTATTCCTTCGTTTCATATACTCTCCATCCATCCATCCTTCCTCCCTTCTTAAATAATACTGAAATCTTTTACCAGGAAGAAAATCTGCTCAGATCCTCTTACAAATATCTGTGGAAATGGATTTTTTCTTCTCCTTTGGGCAAAATATTTCCCCTCCAGAAGAAGGAAGTTCACCTCAGAGGGTGGATTCTTAGGACGGAGTCGCAGGGCTGATTTCTCTCCCCGTGAATAAAATCTCCTTCCTCCCACGATCCTCCCACTCAAAGCTTCGAGTTCCCTGGCAGGAACGGAGAATCTGGATCTTTCAAAACATAAAATGTTTGTGAGGTTTATTGAGCTTCTCTCCTATTTTATATTCTATTCTTATTCTATTCCCCCACCTGGAGGCTCAGCCATGGGGCGGAGGAGGAAAATCCCTGATGAATCGAGGCTTGTTGCCTGCTGGATCCTGGCCAGTTCCTCAGTTCCGCTTCGGAGGAGCCCAAAGCTTCAGGCTGGGGAAGCGGAACCGAAGCGCCTCTGCGGCTGATGGGGGTTGGAGGAAGAAGCTGTGTGTGTGTGTGTGTGAGAGAGAGAGAGAGAGATTGGGGGGGGGACTGCGGGGAGCGTCCTTTGTCCTCCGGCTGAGAATTGGGGAGGGGGACCGAGGAAGAGCCGCTGCTCAAACGGGGAACCTGCCTGAATTCTAGGCTTGGGCCGGAAGAGAAGCGGGGATCGGGGGTCTTGGCTGTGCTCTGGGTGGGGGGAAACTCCACTTGCGACCCTTCCTGGAGGGGAAGAGCGGCCGTTTGTCCGGGGTGGGATAAGGGCTCCTGCCTCGGCCAGGGGGTCAGACTAAGGTCCCTTCCAGCCTCTGAGCCTCCCTCTCCCCGTCGACCCTCCCCCACCGAAGACCTCCGCCCCCACAGCCCCTCCTGCACGGAGCTGGCAGGAAAGACCCCCGAGATTAATGAAGCCCCGCAAGACTGAAAAAATCCCACCTCCCACTTTCTCCGCTTCTCTCTCTGCGCCGAACTATCTCCTGCATCGGCTGCAGTCAAGGGAGACTCTGCCCGGAGACCGATGACGCTTCAAGAAGGGACGATTCTCATTGGTCCTCCTGCTCTTCCTGGACGCTCCCAGTCCCGAAGTGTTGGGAAAACTCCGCCTTCCCCAGTTCAGACCCTCCGGTTCCTCCTGGGGGGCCGGGAGCCTCCGCGTCCTTCTCGCCTCTCTTTGCGGGCGCTTGTGGGGCGGCATCCATGGCTTTGGCTGGGCTCCCCCTGGTGCTGCTGGTGGGGGCGCTGGGCCGGATCCCCGGAAGCGAAGGGGGGAAGGAGCCCCCCGGTAAGGAGGGGGCTGGGCGGGGGAGGGGGGGCTGGGAAGGACCCCCGGAGGGAGAAGGAAGCTGGTGGGTCCCCAGAGCCTCCAACAGCGTCGATCTCTGCGTGGTCTCCTTCCTCTTCCCTACCCGTATTGACCCACCAGGAGGAGCGAGAGGGGCCCCTCCCTTGTTCCCCGGTTGTAGCCGAGGTGGGGGTCGCAGCCGGTCCCTCTCCCCCCCCCATTGTCTGGGTCGGAGGGGGCTGCCTGAAAAGAGGCGGGGAAGGAAAAGCGAAAGCGAAAGAGGGAAACTGAGGCATTTTCAGCCCGGAAGCCCCAGAAGGAAAAAGAGCCAAAGAATTTTGGCTTCTGCAGAAACTTCGCTTTTTCTTCTGAATCTCACATTTGAGGCTTTGGAGGTCAGGCAAGAGGGGAGCTTCGGTCCCTTCTGGGGGAGGCTCTGAATTTGGGGAGGGGACCAAGAATCCCCCACCCCCCATAATCCCCCACTGGCTCTATCGAGACCTGGAGGGGGAGGGGGAACGGAGGGAGGGGGGGCTCTGAGTTGCTCCTCGGAAACTGG
>NW_020720201.1:0-11687 GCF_900518725.1 Notechis scutatus | reverse complement strand
GGGTTCCAGACTGATGAACTGTATTCGAGTATTGGTCTAGCAAATGTTTTGTATGCTCTGGTTAGTAGTGTGATATTACCAGAGAAAAAACTACGTAGGATTAGGTTAACAACTCTTAATGCCTTTTTGGCTATGTAGTTGCAGTGGGCTCTAGCACTTAGATCATTAGAGGTGAGTATTCCAAGGTCCTTTACAGAGCTTGGGTCATCAACAAGATCTTGACTATTCAGCTTGTATTTTATTTTCTGATTTTTTTTGCCAATATGTAAGACAGAGCATTTATTTGTTGAGATTTGAAGTTGCCATTTGTTTGACCATTCAGATACATAGTCAAGATCTTTTTGTAAGGTAGCAGTATTGTCTGTGGTATTGAACAGCTTTACATCATCAGCGAAGAGAACGCAATTGCTCTTAATATGATCACAGAGGTCGTTTATGTAGAGTATGAAGAGAGTTGTGAATAAAGTAAATGAAATAAAATAAATGAGAAAATTGAATTAGGAAGGAATGGGAACACTTTAGTCAATGTTTTATAAAATATAAGTGAAGAGGGGGGGAATTGACTATGGAAAGTTTATAATTGTTCCCATAGAAGTATGATATTTAATTGAAAAGTAACGTGAAAAATGTTAAGACTTTAATGAATATTAATATTAATGATAGAATTGAATTGGAATGGAATGTTGTTTTAATTATATACATTTATAATTCTTTCTTTCTTTTTTTTCAAGAATACTGTGTGTAGTTTAAGAATGTACCAAGCAGAATCCGAATGGAAGTTATGTATTATATTGAATGTTATAACTTTAGGGGAAAGATATAAAGGCGTCATACTCCAATCAGTAACTACAGGAGAAATCTTGTTTAATGAGAAAAGATAATAGACAATTGAAACAGGACAGACAAAAAATATAAATATAATAATTTGAATTGAGATGAAATAAATAAAATAAAATTGAGGAAATTAAAAGAGGGGAGAAGCCATGTAGAAAATGTAAAATAGTAATAAGATATGGAATAGAATATAAAAATGAGCATGAACCTGAATTTGTGTCTGTACGAAGAAATGTAACCCGGGATTATGCTGCTTTCAAAAAAGATGTTTTAATTGTCTTTTTGTGAAAACTCAAATAAAATTTACTGAAAATAAAAAAAGATAGTTTTTCATATTTGTTCTGTGGCAATCTCCTGTCTGTCCCTTTTGTAATTTATATTTTGTGTCTTTTGTCTGTTTGTTTTGCTTATTTGGTATGTCTTGTGTTTGTAAGGGTTTTCTAAATTATCTTTTGTTTCCTTTTCCTATTTGTCTAGTTTTCTTAATTACTTAGGCTTTTGTCTATAGGGATTCTTTAATACTTTTATTTGATTCCTTTTCCTATGTAAGTTTGTTATTCTGGCTGACCTGATGTTCCCCTTTGCAGTAATAAATTAGTTTCTACAGCTTCGGTACAGGCTAGGCCTCACATAGGTTGAAAGCGCGTACCAGGAACAGAGAACATCAATCAACAAACACGTCATCATGGGCAAATAACTGGAATGTAAGCGCTGATTTGCTACTTAGTACCTTTTAAACTGACCATGTAACTGTGATTGGATGTTACTATGTGTGCACTAATATTCCTACTCATGTAAACTTAATGATTGGATAGACTTCACTGCTTGTGACGTATCACTGTGTGTTTTTAATAAAAGAGCTCCCCCAAGCTTATGATCGGAGCAGCTCACCCAAGATAGAACCTGCGTTGGTGTCTTTCTTAATGCATTCGACCACCCAGTGAGAAGCCTTCCTAATGCGGAGCAAAGCCGCATCTGGTGACCCCGACGTGATCCATTAAAAGAAATGGGTGTGTTTATCTTCGACTGCTTATCTCACCCGGCCGGACGAGCCAGTTCCAACCCAGGGACGCCATTTCGTGTCACGGATCCCTCCCCAGGAATCTTCCTTAAAGAAGACATCCTCCCTTCAGGTGAGTATGGGCGGACAATTCTCTAAAGCGCAGATAGCACATTTGCAGGAATTAGGAGAATTAACGAAGAGTTCAATTCTTATTCTTAGGAATCAGGGCAAAACGCTCCCGGTTCCAACTAAGAAGGACCTTATCACCCTTTTGACTTACATTTACACACAATGCCCGGCTTATCCGGAGAAAGGGTCCTTGAAAGTCTCCACATGGCAACGTTTGGGTGATTATTTTCATGATAACCCCAGGGCTCCGCCAAAGATTCTGACCACATGGAGAATAGTCATGGAATGTTTAAAAATCCATGGTTTAGCACTGACCAAAGCCCCCCGGGTCCTCCTCCTTATACAGCTGAAACCAAAACAAAGGACGCTCTCCAGTTAGAAGCTTCCTCCCCCACTGCTCCCAAACCCATAAATCCTCCTAACTCAAATTCAGCGGAGGATCAAACACCCATGGGAGCGATAGCACAAGCCATGGCGCAGGGACGCAGGGAGGGCTCTCTTACCCTGGAGGACCTCTCTCTCTGTCCTGTTGAATATATAGGGGATGGAACTGGAAATATGGTGCCTAGACTTGAACCTTTACCCATGAAATTAATCAGAGATTTAAAACAAGCCGTGGCCATGTACGGCATCCAGGCACCATACGTCAGAGGCTTCATTAACACCATCAGCACCTCCTTTTTCATGTTACCCCAAGATTGGAAAGATCTTTTCTGTATGATACTGACTGGACCACAGTATGTTGTTTGGGAGTCAGACTTTCGCGCCGAAGCTGAAAGATTTGCCCGCGATCGTGGCGCGGCCGCGAGACGGATCAAATCTTCGGTGCGGGGCGATATATGGACTTAACAGCTCAGATGGCACTCCCACAACGTATTCTTGCCTTTATCAGTATCATAGCGGTCAAAGCCCTTGACAAGGTCGATGATCCTACCTCTGGCATCGTAGGATCTTTTTCAAAAATTACTCAAGGCTCACATCAGCCTTATGCTGAGTTTGTAGAGGAGCTTCAGAAAGCCATTCAGAGACAAATCTCAAATGAAGAAGCCCGTAAAAAGCTTCTGTTAAAACTGGCTGTTGAAAATGCAAATGAGGATTGCAAGAGGATTCTGCAGCCTCTATCTGCCCGAGGGGGGGCTTCCCTCTCGGACTATCTAAAGGCTTGCAGAATCGTGGGAACTGTCTCTTACAATATGGAGCATCTGGCCATGGCCTTGCAGCAAGCAAATTCTCAAAACAGGCCAGCCGGAAACTGCTTCAATTGTGGGAAACCTGGCCATTTCAAAGCACAATGCAGAGCCAGAGATAATACACAAAACAACACCAAACCTAAAACAGTATGCCCAAGGTGCAAGAAAGGGTACCACTGGGAAAACCAGTGTCGCAGCAACATTTCTCAGCCACAGGGAAACTAGAGGAGGGGCGATCAGCCAGCCCCGCTCCAAAGGCTGACTCCATATCTTTCCAACTAATTGCCTCAGAAGATATGGAGATTGACATTCCAGGCACTGTTTACTTTCTCCCCACATGCTTGAAAACAATCCCTCCTGCCATGACACCCCTCATAATTTATCCCATCCGGGACCTCATGGCAAAGGGAATCATTGCTTCTCCGTTTCTGAGAGATTCTGATGACTTTTCATCAGTGGCCATGGCAGTAATTGGGAATACTCCCACAAAATTTAGCAAGGGAGAATTAGTAGCAACCGCTGTTCCGGTGCCTGTTAAAATGGCTGATGCTTGGGCATTTACTGTCCATCAAACAGTGGAACATGCCAGGCCTGTGTTACAATTTACAATCCGTAACAAAGTCTTTTCGGGTCTCTTAGATACTGGAGCTGACGTAAGTGTCATCCGAACGGCTGAGTGGCCGGACGATTGGCCTTTGGAAACTGCCCCAGCCGTTCGGGGAGTGGGAGGAGTTCAGCACGCCCACCGTAGCAAACACTGGCTACCGGTGAGTTCCTCTGATATTTCTCACACTGCCTACCTCCAACCCTTGGTTCTTCCATTACATACTAACCTGTGGGGCCGTGATCTTATGTCTCAACTTAACACAAAACTCATTATTGATTAATGGAATCTTTTGCTAGAACTCCACTGCGGCTACAATTAAAAACCACAGAACCTGTTTGGGTAGACCAATGGCCCCTCACGATAGACAAACTAGAGGCCCTGCAATCACTTGTCCAGGACCAAATTGTCAAAGGGCATGTTGAACCATCTGTCAGCCCATATAACACCCCCATTTTTGTCATAAAGAAAAAGTCAGGAAAATGGAGGCTCTTACATGATTTAAGGGCTGTGAATACAATTATAAAACCAATGGGGGCGCTACAATGTGGTCTTCCAAATCCCAACATCATCCCTGAGAAATTTGATCTAATGGTCATTGATTTAAAAGACTGCTTTTTTTCTATCCCTTTGCATGTACAAGATCGTGCCTAATTCGCTTTCACTTTACCTCACCTAAACAACTCCTCCCCCTCCTCCCACTTTCAGTGGAAAGTCTTACCTCAAGGTATGCTCAATAGCCCCACCATGTGTCAACACTATGTAAATAATGTCTTGCTACCCTATCGTCTGCTTTTCCACAATTTCTGGTATATCACTACATGGATGATATCCTTGTTGCCGCTCCTGGCCCACCGGGTACGGTGTTCACTTCATTTTCCTTCCTGAAAGCTGTCCTTGCAAAAGGAGGTTTGCATATAGCACCTGAAAAGGTGCAAGTATTAACTCCGTACGCATATCTGGGCTATAAAATGCTTTCAACTACTGCCTATCCTTCACTTCCCTCTTTGTCTCTACCTTCTCAACCCACCTTGGTTCAACTTCAGCAATATCTGGGTACCATAAACTGGGCCCAACCTTTCCTGTCTTTAACCACTGATATTCTTTCTCCATTGTTTGAAGCCCTTACTTGGGGGGAAAAGCCTGCTGACATAATATCCTTGCAGCAACCTCAGCTTCAAGCAATAACTCAAATAGAAGAAAATATCCGAAAGGTATGGGTAGATAGAGCTGCTGCCAATACTCCTCTAGATGTGGTCATTTTAGCCATCCCGAGGCTTATGACCGCAGCAGTAACTCAAAAAGACCAAAAACTCCACATCATAGAGTGGATCCATCTTTCCCATACGCCACGATGCTCTATCACTTCCAAATCAGCTCAATTGGCTCAATTGATCATAAAAGGCAGGAGCCATGCAAAATTACTTATGGGAATAGATGTCTCCACACTTTATATCCCTTTTTCGCTACAAATATGGGAATCTCTATTCCAAAACTCCCAGGAAATTCAGTTTGCCTTAGCCGACTGGCCTGGACTAGTTTCCTGCCACCCGCCCGCTGATCCACATTTTCAAATCATTCGGACAATACCCATCTCTTTCTCCTCTCCCATCAGCAAAGGACCTTTGGTCAATGTCTTGACTATATTTGCTGATGGCAGTAGGGAAAGAGGGGCATGCGCTTGGCAAAGGAATGGGGTGTGGCACACTAAAACCACCCCTGTGCAGACATCACCACAAAGGGCTGAACTTGCTGCAACCATATTAGTCCTCTAGAATTTTAATGAACCCCTCAACTTGATCCTAGACAGCCTATATGTTACTCAAATAGTCTCTACTATTCACGACTCTTACCTCTCTCCCACTATTGATAAAAACCTTCTCTCTCTTTTTGTTACATTGCAACACCTTATTGCACAGCGTCAACACCCCCTCTTTGTAGCACACATTCGCAGCCACCAACCCTTCCCAGGAATCCTCCAGGAAGGCAATGATGTGGCTGATCAAGCGGCTGCAGGCATCATGACCTCACACACATTGACTCCTTGGGAGAGCCATTCTTACTTCCATCAAAACACCAAAGCTCTTATGAAACATTTCAACCTCACTATGGCCGAAGCTTCAGCCATTAGACAGCAATGCCCCACCTGTAGTCAACAAGCCCATTCCATTCCCTTAGGGGTAAATCCCCGTGGGTTGAAAGCCTGCGAAATATGGCAAATGGACGTTACTCAGTTTCCTCCATTTGCCCCCTGGAAGTATCTGCATGTCACAATTGATACTTATTCAGGGTTTATAATGGCGACCCTGCAAAGAGGAGAAGCCTCCAAACATGTCATCAATCATTGCATTCGCACCTTTGCATCGTTGGGACGCCCAAATGAAATAAAAACAGATAATGGTCCTGCATACACTAGCACAGCCATGTCAGAATTTTGCGCTAAATGGCAAATTACCCACAAATTTGGGATCCCTTATAACAGTCAGGGACAAGCCCTGGTAGAGAGAGCTAACTTAACGCTAAAAACAGCGTTAGAACAACATTTGATCAAAGGGAAAAGAACCCCTAGCCTCCCGGCGATGCAAGACACTCTTAATCTCTGTCTTTATACTCTCAACTTCCTCAATCTTTCAGGCACCCCTGCTATGACGGCAGCGGAGTGACATTTTTCCTCCCCCCCTTCCCCTGATTCTCCCAAACCACAGATATACTACCGCCAACTGCCAGACCCTACTTGGAAGGGCCCTGCTGGTCTCCTCACCTGGGGTCGCGGCTACGCAGCTATCCAGCTTCCAGATCATGTCCTGTGGGTTCCTGGATGACACGTCAGACCATACCACCCCAAAGTAGAAAAATCACCACCTGCAGACATATCATCATGATTCGTCTCATTGCCTTGCCGACCCTCTTCCTCCTTCTTGCTGCACATGCCTCCAAGGTCTCCATTCCATCTCGAGTGATGTACTTTACGCCAGGTACTCCCCTCCTGCTAACCTGCACTGCATCTGGGGACATTTTCCCCCCCTATCTCAGATGGTCGACACTCCCTCAGCCATGGCTCCACATCTCCAGCGATGTCTCTTTCCAGATCAACACCTTTGAACGCCCTCCTCGGACTACACTCCTCATACTTCGTCCTACTGCCACTGCCTATTATTGCTCTGGTCGACGCCTCTATGATTCCATACGTAACATTTATGACTCATGGACAGTCCTCAGACCCCGTTCACCCCATCGTCATCACAGACAATTCACGAATCAGCCTGACATTCATGCTCAGCCCCCCCCTTTCTACATCGGGTTAAGAGATCGCAGAATCCCACCAGCGTGTCAGATGGCTGCACCCCCTGCCTGACCAAAACCACACAAGCAGGCTTCATTCAACTAACTCTCATCTACCATACCCAACAACTGCAGAAGTGCCTTCCTACCGGAAAAACTTGCCAAAAAAACAGGACCATGTACCATCTATGCAAGATGAACTCAAAAACCATTTGCTACGATCCCAAGACGGCTGTTCGTCTCTACGTTACCTTATGGGCGGGACTTCCAAGAACCTCTGGCAGATCTGATCCTGAGGGGGAGGGAAAACTTTATTACCTAAACCACACCACCGTGCTCAAGGATGGTACTAACCCAATTGTTTTAACCTTTGATGTTTGTGTTGCTTGTTCTAAACCAGGGGGGCATTCATGCGGGTCGGTTGACTGGAAAACAACATATTCTCACAATCATAAATATTTGTGTCCTACACCCATAAACTGGGCCATAGGGAACCCCAATCAATGGATCCCTTGTGGAGGTTCCATCGAGTGCTCAGGTTGGTCTTGTGTCTGTGATTATACTGGGGGAGGGTACAAAGGCTGCAATCATCTGTCACATTTCAAACGAATATCAGGGTCTACCACAGACAACAAGGTAGAAATCACCATCTCCAGACAACACCCTGCCTTGGATACTTATGGTATAGGGATTGATGGCACAGGATCGGATCCAAACACTTACATTACCATAAAAACCGAAATCATATATGAAGGTAAGGAAACATCGTTAGGCTGGTCGGTATATAATAATTTGAGAAAATTAGATAAAGCCCCTGATACCAGTGTTATTGCAAAAAACTTGTTCATGGATATGGCAGAAAAAATTGCAAAATAACTTGCAATAACCAATTGTTTTGTCTGTGGGGGAACCACCACAGGAGAACAATGGCCATGGCAAGCCTTGGAAGCCTCACCATCACTGTTCAACAACATGTCTTCTGTAGGAAACATAACAGCTAGAACAGTTTCTGATCCACTTATCTGGACAATTACCACCAACTTAATTGGTAGAAACTGCTTTTCCCGAAATGGGTCCACTCCAGTAGGACACCTCCTTTGCTTAGGTACATGGGATAACTCCTACCAGACTTGGACAGCACCTGACAATGCTACCACCACACCTGCCAAATTCAACACCTCCCTCCTCCCCTATCTCAATGACACAACATCTTCCCAAATTTGGACAGCCCCAAATAACATGTATTGGATTTGTGGTAACCTAGCCTATCCGTCCCTTCCTGCAGATTGGCAAGGATCATGTGTATTGGGGTGGATAAGACCTTCCTTTTTCCTCCTCCCGATCTCCATTAAGCAAGAACTAGGCATCCCTGTGTATGATACATTATCCCACAGGAAAAGAAACACTGATAATGCCTTTGCAGGCTTCCCCTGTCAATCAGAATATACAGGGGATACCTGGACCTCAGAAAGAATCGTCTGCACCTAAGACTTGGCTATTTGGGCCCAAGACGGGTCCTATGGGTATAGAACCCCCATATATATGATTAATAGGATTATTCGCTTACAAGCTGTTTTAGATTTAGCTGGCCAACGAATAGACAAAGCTCTAAACACTCTAGCAACTGCCACAGACAAATTGCACACAACTGTCTACCAAAATCGCTTGGCTTTAGATTACATACTAGCCAAAGAAGGAGGGGTGTGTGGTAGGTTCAATCTTACGAATTGTTGTCTTCAAATTGATAAAGTTGGCAAAGTAGTAGCACAATTAACAACTGAGATGCGACAATTAACCTACAATCCTAATCAAGTATGGCAAGGTATTGATCTTAAAAATATTTTTAGTTCCTGGTTTCCAAAACTACCAGGATTACAAGCTATAGTAGCTCTCATAGGTATGATTGCTGTAGGATGCGTTATTCTTCCATGTGTATTACCAATTTTTATTCGCACTATCTCCAATAGTCTATCCTTGTTAGCTGAAAAGTGCGCCATTGCACAGGTTAATGCCCTCTGGGAAAAGGAACCTCTGTACAAAGTCATACCCTCAGAAGACCCTGATGCGTGCGGTCGCACGAGTTTTTGCATGGGCAGTGACGAAGATCCAGAAGAAACTTCTCTCTGTAAAACTAAAACAGAGGAGATGCAGTAATAAATTAGTTTCTACAGCTTCGGTACAGGCTAGGCCTCACATAGGTTGAAAGTGCGTACCAGGAACAGAGAACATCAATCAACAAACACGTCATCATGGGCAAATAACTGGAATGTAAGCGCTGATTTGCTACTTAGTACCTTTTAAACTGACCATGTAACTGTGATTGGATGTTACTATGTGTGCGCTAATATTCCTACTCATGTAAACTTAATGATTGGATAGACTTCACTGCTTGTGACGTATCACTGTGTGTTCTTAATAAAAGAGCTTCCCCAAGCTTATGATCGGAGCAGCTCACCCAAGATAGAACCTGCGTTGGTGTCTTTCTTGATGCATTCGACCACCCAGTGAGAAGCCTTCCTAATGAGGAGCAAAGCCGCACCCCTTGGGCTTTTCCTGTTTTTTGTGACACTACTGCCTTCGTGAAATTCCCTTTCCACAGGAGGAATAACAGCACGGCAGAGAATATCATCCTGACCATGGGACGTTCCCTCATTGCTCTGAGGAATAGATCTTTGGTGGATATTTGTGCTAAAAAAGACAACATTGCTGCGAAATCCTTAGAGCTTCCAATTCCTCAACCCCAGTAATTCCCACTGTATTGCAGACTTCACAGAGAAAATTTGGCTGGTGACGAAAAGGATGACTCTCCCTCTTGTGTGTTTTCAGAGCACGTGGAAAAATATTCTTAGGCTTTTAAGGTTAAGAAGATGGAAGAACAGCAGCGGTCGATAGTGAGTACTGAGGGATAGTAACTATGGAAATATTGTGTGGGCCAGGACTGAAGGAGAAAGAGAAATAGGAAGAAAGGAAATGAGGCAGCTAGAATTTAGCCCAGCTATGACCAACCAAACCCAGCAGGAATACCTGGAAGAGGTTCAAGGAAGGATCTAAAAAAGAAGCCCAGAGGTTTGGACATCTCTACCAGAATCCAAAAGCAGCATCGCAGCATTGAAATTGACCAGACTGATAGCACAATCTTTTGTTTCTGCAGTGATTAATTGGAAACCTTTGAGAAACTCCTCAAGCAGGAACAGAGCACTATAGCTCTATTCTCATCAGCCCTCAACAATTGCGAAATGTAACAGAGAACACTCATGTTTAGTAGCTGCGAGAGCTCCTCCATGTATTTGCCAAATCCTCTTTGTGATTCCACCAACGTGATGGCTATCATGTGGTCCCAAATTCCTTCTACCTTTCCAGGCATTACATTTTTTTTTATGTAGCTGAATTACTCATTCCTGTTGGTTATATATTTTCACCTTCCACATATCATGCATAATACACACACACACACACACACAAATCTGAAAAAAAAAAGACATTTTGAAAGCTTTGAAAAAAATCCTCCTTTTGAGATAGCTTTGGGGCTTTCTGATTCAGAAAGACCAGTTAAGGAAATGCATGGTGTGTGTTTGTGTGTATACCCACAAATAGGTAAGTTTGGGAATAAGATGCCAGTATAGATGAAAACAATTTGACAACTTTGTTCAGACTAAATGTGAAATAAATATTTCATAATGGATCAAAGGTTACAGGTTCTTCCAATGTTTGGAGGGGAAAAAAAAGTAAAACAATTGGATTTATCAGAAATGGATAAGACTAGGATTTAGCTGTTGCACCTGCAAACAAACAGATGATGAATATAATAATATATATTAGAAACTGCTAGCTTCAGGCTAAATGTGGAAATTAAGATTCCTCTCAAATAAAGCAAAAAACATTATTTTTTAACTAAATGATGTACTGCTCCCAAATGAAAGTTTGAATGATTTTGCAACAAACCTAAACTAAAACCTTTATCAGAATATATTAGGATGGAATTTAACAGACCAAGATGTAGAGAAATCAGTGGTTGCCATCTGAATTATGAGGTTGCATAAGGCTCCAGGGCTATCTAATGGTTTTAATACAGGATTTTATACATTTAATAAAGAACTTCCCTTAATTCCATCAGATTAAGCATGTCAAAATGAAAGGTTGTTATTTTTTTAGACACAGAAAGAATGAGTTCTGTGTCCACTTCTCATGAAGTGGAGTCTTTCCAATTTAATTTTAAAATGGAATGTTTTTGTGTGTTTGGTGTGTTATTGCAAATAGATTTAAGACATTTGATATGGAAACCTATAGGTCAAGATGGATTTTGTTCCAGAAAGAAGGATGGTAGGTCCAAGGAAGAAGTGTTGTACTCATATGAGCCTGGAAGAGAGTTTAATGCTTTAAATTACTACATTTTGCATCTATTTTTTCCACTTTCTAATATCTAGGTAATATCATCAACTATAGATATTGGGAACATCTGGGAAGGACCTGATTGGGAAATAGCCCATTTTCGGTAAAATAAATAAAAGGCAGTATTCCATTCTTGGAACAGAAATACATCATGGCTTTCTATTGTTCATGTCTCCTACTTTTTCATATTTTATACATATTTTCCCCTTTAAATCTCTTACAGGGAGAATGCTCCCCTATGAGCCAAGGACCAGAG
>NW_020720200.1:0-11687 GCF_900518725.1 Notechis scutatus | reverse complement strand
TCTGTAAAGCCTTTGATTCAGTGGTACACGACAAACTACTCCTAAAACTAAAATCTTACAGTATCTCTGGACAACTGCATAACTGGATAGAAGCATTCCTGTCAAACAACAACAAATGGTCAAAATTGGGAGCATCCTATCAAATTCTGTACCTGTCAATAATGGTGTTCCCCAAGACAGTGTTCTAGGACCAACTCTCTTCATACTCTACATAAATGACCTCTGTGATCACATTAAGAGCAACTACGTTCTCTTTGCTGATGATGTAAAGCTATTCAATACCACAGACAATACTGCTACCCTTCAAAAAGATCTTGACTATGTATCAGAATGGTCAAACAAATGGCACCTTCAAATCTCAACAAATGAATTGGCAAAAATAATAAAAAAATGAAATACAAGCTGAATAGTCAAAACCTTGTTGATGATCCAAACTCTGTAAAGCAGGGGTCCCCAACCACCGGTCCACGGACCGGTACCGGTCCGCGGAACAAGTCCTACCAGGCCGCTGGCTTGCTGGGCGCTGCCATCTTTTTTTGATGAAAAAGTGCTTCCGGTGAGCTTTTCCGGGTAGAAAGCTCACCGGAAGCACGTTTTCATCAAAAAAAGATGGCGGTGCCAGCACTTCCGGTGAGCTTTTCCGGGTAGAAAGCTCACCGGAAGCATGTTTTCATCAAAAAAAGATGGCGGTGCCAGCGCTTCCGGTGAGCTTTTCCGGGTAGAAAGCCATTTCTACCCAGAAAAGCTCACCGGAAGCGCTGGCGCCGCCATCTTTTTTTGATGAAATGTGCTTCCGGTGAGGTCACTGGAAGCACTTTTTCATCAAAAAAAGATGGCGGCGCCCAGCTGATGCCGGTACCGGGCCGCGGCGCCCAGCTGATGCCGGTACCGGGCCACGGCGTAAAAAAGGTTGGGGATCACTGATGTAAAGGACCTTGGAATACTCATCTCTAATGATCTAAGTGCTACATAGCCGAAAAGGCATTAAGAGTTGTTAACCTAATCCTACGTAGCTTTTTCTCTAGTAATATCACACTACTAACTAGAGCATACAAAACATTTGCTAGACCAATACTTGAATACAGCTCATCAGTCTGGAACCCACATTACGTATCTGATATTAGCACAGTTGAGAAAGTCCAGAAATATTTCACAAGAAGAGTTCTCCACTCCTCTACTCGTTGTAGAATACCTTATGCTGCCAGACTTGATCTTTCCTTTCTTTTTCACTTCCGTCTCAGCTGCCTTCCTGGCTTCGATTCAGCCATGCTGGTGGTACTCTTTTTAGTTCGGATGAAGGGGTTTTCTTCGGGTCAGTCGGGAGACTCTCCTCTCCTCACGACCACCGAAGCATCCCTCTGCCTTTCCATCCAGGGTGACCTTTGGCTCCTAAGAGCCTCAGGGCTTGAAGAAATCGACGGGACTTCACGGAGCTGCCGCTCGCCTGCACCGCATGTCCTTTGGAAACGGAAATTTTCATCTCCCTTCTTTGAAAACTCTCCATAGCTTGTTCAACTCTTCATCTTTCTGCCTTATTTCCCTTTATATTGCTTTTGTGTATCATTACATCCCTTCTAAGTCTTCTTAGTGCTTTGCAGTGCATTTTTCAGCATAACCAAGAATAAGTACCATTTAGCACTTTAAAGTCATCCCAGGGGGAAAAATGGCTAGTCATAGAAAGTAACAGAACCCACAGGTATTGTTTAAAAGGCAATCATGTTCCATGTTGCCTGCAGATTCTGAAAGCATGCCCAATACAGTCTGATAGAAATGATGCTATTATTCCCATTTCAAAACTGCACAGAGGGAAAATGCACAGAGTTAATTTTTAAAACTGTAGATGTTTCTCCTTCAAGGCAAACCAAGAAGACAAAGCTGATTTCATCAGCATAGGAAAAGTAAGCAGCACAAAGTCCCCAAAATTAATCTAATCAAATTACTTTGCCCTTAGTGAACATATTATCTATTTCTAAAGCATGTCACTAAACAATTACTGGTGGGGACATATTGTCTGGCTGTTTTTAAGGCATTTTTATGTCTCATTCTCTGCAATCATCAACATTTCTTAAAACACAAGACACTCCAGAGATCATCCTCAGTTGATAACCAATAGTTCCTATTGGTTAACCACAAATAATCAGTGTACTATCCTCAACCAATACTAAATCTGTAATAAAGCAGAAACAAAAATTCCACAATTCCATTATATTCAAAAAGAGAATGAAATGATTGACTTTTCCATCTGCATACATGTTTCAATGTAATGGCGAAGTAACAGCATGCTGGCATTTTTTTTTTTGCAAAGGACTAATGGTTGTAGTAATGACTGAAACAACTGGAATGGGGAAAAGGGAAATTTATTTTGGGAACAGGGGTTTGAGGCTATTGTAGTGCTGGAGAGAAAAAGAGGTTGGAAGCAAGAATAAGAAGCAAGAAAATGACTATAAGCTTGGCAGAGCTGCAAAATATTGTACAATCAATATATCGATTGCAGCTCCCTTCTTCCATCCCCTCACCAACTCTTCAGTGTTCTCTGGAGTATTCACATCCAAATTCTAACTAGATTCAACCATGCTTAGTTTCTGAGTATTGCCAGATGCTGAAAAATAAATATATTGCAGTAATCCAGCTACAAAATGATAAAGATATTAAGCACTGGGACCAGGACATCCTGATCCAGGAAAGATAATTGGGGAAGATCCTCCTAACTACACTTGATTTGGCAGGCCCATAAGTCTAAGGAAGAAAATCCAGTGGTTAAAATTCTGAACCTGTAAGCAGGACAATATGAATTCTAGTCTTCCCTTGGGCATGAAAGCTGGCTTGATGGCTTTGAGCAAGTCAGCCCAATTTACCTGACATAATAGTTGTGATATAGGGAGCAGGAGCATTATGAACATTGTCTTAAGTTGGACAAAATAAAATTGGAATATAATTTTTAGAATAAATAAATAAACATGTTACTTCAGAATTATTTCCATCCCATCCCAAATTAAAGATGAAACTATTCTAGAATCAGAGGGCTCCATAAACTATCTTGTTGGGATTTATACTATGCCAGTTTCATGCCTTTCAGTCCCTCAAAATGTCTAGATTCCAGGCCAGCATTTTCATATAGGCAACAGTTTTAACCGTGCAAATGCCAAAGCAATACTATTAGGGAAGAAAAAGATCCCTTGAAGAATGAAGTCATCTCCCGTGATTATATAAACACAACAATATAGAAGAGGTTGGTAATTGCTTTAAATGTTTTCTATTGGCCTCCCACTCAAATACTAGCCACGTATGATCTAGTTTAGCTTTATAAGATCAGCCAGTACCCACAGTTACTGGCTGCAATGTGTATAATTAACAGATGAAATAAGCCTGGTACACATCTTTGTTTTTTAATTATTTTTAATTATTTATAGTAGGCAGAGCATCATTTATATATGTTAATGAGGGATTTAAAAAAAAAATTTGTTTGTGTAGGGAGAATTTTTTTATTGGCGGGGGGAATGACTACTAAGCCTATGCAAAGCTTGATATCATTATTATTTTTGTCTGGGAAATGGCAGGAAATTATTTCCTGATTTTGGACACTTTGACACCCAAATGTGGTAATTTCTGAGCATCATATCAAATGGGCTTGAAGGGATATCTGCAGTCCAGATCATAAGGGACAACATGTAAATAAACAAGAATTAATGTTTCTGTAACAACATCCCACATCTCCATAAACCAATTACAAGTTTCCTGTTTTAAATAACCTGTCATTTAGTAGAATATCTGCCATCAAGCTGAAACTTCAACAAAAGAATATAATTACTAGTATGTAAATTTAGCATCCTCATCACATAGGAGTAGCCAAGTTTCTAACCCTCAAGTGGATGTGATTTCTGAACGTTTCTCATAGCTCATGAGGATTGAGCTTGTTATGAAACAATTGGGATGACACATGATAAAGATGGGCAAAGTAGAGAAGCCTCTTGCATTTCCTCTTTTTCATCAAAATAGCAGTAATGGAGAAAAAGGCAATTTTTCAAAAGACAAAGCCACAAGTATTGTAGTTAAAAGATTGGGTGTTTCTTAGCATAAGGCAGCCAAATAAATATTGCTGACCATAAAATAATGAAATTTTAATAGAAAATTCTGTATACAAAATGATATGATTCTGAAAACCCTTACTCATTCGTCATCATCTTCTTCTTTTAACGATCCCATAATCCCTTGCATGGTGGAGTCTGAGCAACTGAATGGAGCTGAGTGTTTACTGGCCGGATGCCCTTCCGGACACCAATGTGGAGTTTTATTTTACTTTTTTTTATTTGTCAATCACTTACAAGATAATAAATATAAGGATAAACATAGTTATGAATACATGAAATGAATACATATAAGAAAAGTAAAAGAAACAATAGGACAGGGATGGTAGGCATGTTGGTGCACTTATGCACGCCCCCACAGACCTCTTAGGAAAGGGGTGAGGTCAATAGTAGACAGTCTAAGGTTAAAGTTTTTTGGGTAGGACATTGCAATGTATGATTTTATATACTATACTTAGATTGGACAGAAGACGGCGTAGTTCTAGGTTTTCTAGGTCTAGAATTTTAAGTCTGGTGGCATAAGGTATTCTGCAATGAGTAGAGGAGTGCAGAACTCTTTTTGTGAAATATTTCTGGACTTTCTCAACTGTGTTAATATACATGATGTGGGTTCCAGACTGATGAACTGTATTCAAGTATGGTCTAGCAAATGTTTTGTATGCTCTAGTTAGTAGTGTAATATTACCAAAGAAAAAGCTACATAAGATTAGGTTAACAACTCTTAATGTCTTTTCGGCTATGTAGTTACAGTGGGCTCTAGCACTTAGATCATTAGAGATGACTACTCCAAGGTCCTTGACAGAGTTTGGATCATCAACAAGGTCTTGACTATTCAGCTTGATTTTTGCCAATATGTAAGGCAGAGCATTTATTTGTTGAGATTTGAAGTTGCCATTTGTTTGACCATTCTGATACATAGTCGAGGTCTTTTTCAAGGGTAGAAGCATTGTCTGTGGTGTTGAATAGCTTTACATCATCAGCGAAGAGAATGCAGTTGCTGTTAATATGATCACAGAGATCATTTATGTAGAGGTTGAATAGAGTTGGTCCTAGAACACTGCCTTGGGGAACACCACTGTTGACAGGTACAGAATTTGATAAGTCGCTTGCTTTCAAATCAGGACACAAGACCACGAAGGGTAAGAGAATACAGGTTTATTTGCGCAAAAGGTTCAGAGCATTAGCATGGCAAATTCTGAACCCTTGGCTATTCCTGAGGGGTTGCTTTTATGCATCTGACAATCTCAGCTTTTCCCAGGACGTTTTTTTCTTATCAGGCTATACCATAACATATGTACTACAAAAGGGGGAAGTAAGTCTAATTAGTCATTTTGCACAATTCAGCATATACGTTCTTATCTTACACCATCTGTTATTTTCCATACCCACCCTTGCCACCCTTGCTATTTAGCTGTTTACAGAAAATATCTAGTTCATAGGTCATAATACTTAGACTTAGATTCAGATTTCCTGATTTTCACAATATCATATGAAGCAACGTCTATAATGTCTGCGATATAAGCTAAAGAATTTCTGATAAGAATACTTTTCTGGTAATTTTCCACTCTGCTTCATTCCCCCCTTTGAAACTTCACTTAAATCCTTAGATTATTGTGGAGTTTCATAGATGTGAGAGATATCTTCTATTATGTTCAATTTCTCATATTCCCACAAAAACATGGCCTTATCAAACATTTTGTTCCAAGCCAGGTCTTCATCCTCGGAAACAAGTGGTAGTCACTTGGTGCAAGATCGGGGCTGTAGGGTGGATGAGGAAAAATCTCCCACTTGAAAGCATTCAGGACTTCTCGAGTGCGATTTGCTGTGTGTGGTTGGGCATTGTCATGCAAAAACAAAATTTTTGAGCTTAACTTTCCTCTACGCTTGATCTGAATTGCTTTTCTTAGTTTTTCAATTTTCAATTAAAATTTCAATTGGTTTATGGTTTTTTTGCCAACAAAAACCTTATCACTGATCGCACCTCACAACTCGCGGGATTTTCAATTGCAGCACACATTTCAAACGTTTGCTGTGAAATAACGGGCAATGATACAAACCTCCCATTAGCACGACTAGATGCAGACTGAGCGGCAGACACACAGACCAAAGATGGCCACGCTAGCTCCGCCCCTTCTTGCTACAAACAAAAACGTAATCTGTTTTGTGGATAGCCCTCATGTATGTACACACACACACACACACCCTTTTTTCTATAAGATAATTTGGTCGCCTTATGTAAGTTTCATGCTATTCTTTCATTAAGTTTGGTAATATTACAGCATTTGATGGATGAGCAGCATATACATCTAATAAATAAATATTATTCTTACATACCATATATTTTATTCTCATAGTTTCCCAAGACTTACATGAAATAAATGCATTGTGTTTCTTTGGCAATCTAATTGTACCACTAAAAAAAAAAAAAAAAATCACTCCACCTTTTGTTTTTCTTTTTTTTCTTTTTCCAAAAGCTAGCTTCGTTCTTATATGTCTCAGACTGGAGATGTTGAACATCATGTCAGAAACTTGGCAGTTTCTCTATTTTGCTTTAACTCTCTTGTCAAGTTTCAATTGCCTATAACATTTACAAAGCAATCATCTTTATATCTACTCTAAGGTAAACCATCCTTAATTCAACGGGGCAGGGACTCCCGGTTTGAGCTTCTTCGGCAACAGACTGAAGCCTCATCTCTGTGAGGTTTCGATCTGTGCTCGCTGCTGGAGCGCCCCAAGCTGGCTGGTTCAGGGCTAATCCACCCCGTAGAGGTGGTGAAGAAGGGAGAGACTGCCTGCAGGGTTGAGGAGAGCCTCATCTCTCCTCCCCAGCTGGCCATGACTCCCTTTCATGAAGACAGTTGTAGCAGTGGTCAGAAATGACCACCACAAAGAAGAACTCAACTGGAAAAGAATGTGCAGGAGGAAGATAAGAAGGGAAAGTTTTGGTTGACCGGGTCAAACAGCAAAAGCAACAAATAAGGTACCCTGGAATTGAAACTATTAAAAAAAAACCAATAACATTGTTCCCTAAGAAGATTTTTAAGCTGCGAAGGAGAGAGAAAAGGGGAAAATTTTGGTTTTTTCCCCCTCCTTTTCCTATACTGATAGCTAAGAGACTTAAGCAATACATTTGAAAAAAATCCACTTTGACATTAATAGGCATTTGATGCTGAAAATAAAAAGTCAAAGGGATAATAAAGATTTCTGGATAATTAAAAACTTTTGAAAACAGGAAAGGAGAGAAAAAGAATAAAAGGGCAGGATCTGGAAGGGAGGAGACTGCCTGGAATTAAAAATAACTTACAGCAAAATCTCAAGAAGACTTCCAAAAGATACATTTTAACTGAAACATTGCAACAAAAACCCTAGGAAGAGAAAGTGGAAAAAGAAATAAGAAGAAACAGCTTGGGACTATTTGGATTACTTGATGATCTCTGGATTTTCGGTTATTGTATTTGAATGACTAAAGTCAATCGGGTGGTTGTTTAAAACTGTTTAAAATGGCTCCACTTCTAAAAGAACTGAAAATGCAACTTAAAAGGACAAAGAAGATGCACAAGAAGGGAGAGGTTCTTTTGGCTTTTTATTTCAGTTCTTAGAAATGGAGATTTGGAACTATGAGAAACAACAAGAAATGCCTGCAGAACAAGAAGATTGGGACAAAGAAGAAGCCATCTTTAATGAACAAGTAATCTTAGGTGGGGGGGGAAAGGAAAGGGGGGAAAGAGAATGGAAAGTTTAAGATTGGGAAAAACAACCCCCCCCAAAAAATAGAGTGAAAAATAGGTATAAAATCAGAAAGCAATAGAACAGGGAAATGCAGAAGAGAGAATTAGAAATAGAGAGACAAGGGAGTAAAAAGGGGAGGGAGAAGATGAGAGGGAAGAAAGAAAGTAAAAGAAGTTTTAAAGAACAGAAACAAAATATAGAGAAAGAGGGCCTATTTAGAGATAATGGGTGAAAATTTAATGGAAAAAGGGATTCTGCAAAGGTACATAAGATAGCATTGTTATATTAGAAATAGAAATAATTTTAGAAAATATGCAACAAGGTATGATTAAAATGTTTGATAAAATAGCTATTGTAATTCAGTGGAATGCTTGTCAATAAATAAATGTAACAAAATGAATATTTAATGATTTACAAAACATATGTGAAGAGAAATAAGGGAAAAATTAATTATGGAGATTATACGTGTCTTTAAGGAAGTATGATATTTAATTGAAAAGAAATGTTAAAGATGTTAAGACTTTAATGATTATTAATGATAGAACTGAATTGGAATGGAATGAGGGTTTATAATTACATATATTTATAATCCTTTTTTAAAAAGAATATAGTGTGTATTATAAGAATGTACCAAGCAGAATTCGATTGGAAGTTATGTATTATGTATTATATTGAAGGTCATAACCTTAAGGTATATATTGAAGTTTAAATAAGAGTTGAATGGATATAATTAAAAGATATAAAGGTATCATACTCCAATTAGTAACTACAGGAGAAAACTTGTATAATGAGAAAAGATAATATGAAATTGAAAGAGAGCAGACAAAGGTATAAATATAATGATTTGAATTGAGATGAGATAATCAAAATAAAATTGAGAAAATTAAAAGAGGGGAAAAACTATATAGAAAATGTAGAATAGTATGAGATATGGAATAGAATACAAAAAGGAGCATGAAATTGAGTTTTGTGTCTGTATAAAGAAGTTCAACCCGGGACCATGCTATTTTCAAAAAAGATGTTTTACTTGTATTTTGTATGTGTGAAAACCCAAATAAAACTTTATTAAAAAAAAATTCAACGGGGGCCACTTTCAAATAAATGGAATATAATTATAACCTAACAAGTTATTTTACTTCTTTGTGCAGCTCTTTATTTTTCAATATGGCACAAGATAGCAAACAATTGAATGTGCAAACATGGTTTTCAAATATGAAATAGATTAAAAACTTCTGGCATCAAAACATATTTTAAAACTTCCACAGAGATGTATTGCACTAAATCAGATACTGTTTCTGCATGGTAATCTAAAAAGTGTAGTTTGAAAAAATACAGTTGGTAGTAATGCACCTGAACATAAGTGCTTCAGAAGCAGCTATCAAAATGTAGGTATGCAACATATTAGTTTCATATTAGTTTCATAAACAGTCAAACATACACAATAGTTGGTTGTCAGATCCAAGCCAAGAGATCAGATAGCAAAATCCAGTCAAGTCCAATCTTTTATTTGCTTACACCTCATGGCCAGAAACTGCTATAATTTTCTAATGTACTAGATATATTATTCAAATGCATATAGCATCATAATAGTCCAGTCCACATTACTAGGTGGTGAACTGAGCTAAGTGGCGATGGTTGTGAAAAACATCTTCACTTCTTAAGTAGCATTTCCTTTCATCAATTTTCCAGGATGTTAGATTCAAACATTTAGGAGAAAAGTCTTGAAGTATTATCACCTTTTTAAAATGAGGCCAGTTAGAGAGCAGTTGTTACCATCAATGATAAATTCTGTAGGTTATAGGATATTGTAATATCATATTGCTCATTATATTACTTATAAACTGGACACAGTGAAGAAGAAGCAGTACTTTTTGAGCAATACAACTAACAGAACAGCAGAGAACAGCCACAAACTTAATTTATTTTATTTTGTCAAGCGATTATTAGATAACAGGTATAAGTATAAACATGGTTATGAATATATGAAATGAATAAGAAAAAAAAGAAACAATAGGACAGGGACGGTAGGCACGTTGGTGAGCTTATGCATGCCCCCTATAGACCTCTTAGGAAAGGGGTGAGGTTAATAGTAGACAGTCTAAGGTTAAAGTTTTTGGGGTTTGGGGAAGAAACCACAGAGTCAGGTATTGTATTCCAGACATTGATCACTCTGTTGCTGAAGTCGTATTTCCTGCAATCAAGTTTGGTGTGGTTTACCTTGAGTTTGTATCCATTGTGTGCTCTTGTATTGTTGTGGTTGAAGCTGAAGTATTCATTGATAGGTAGGACATTGCAATGTATAATTTTATATACTATACTTAGATCGAACTGAAGGTGACGTAGTTCTAGGTTGTCTAGGTCTAAAATTTCAAGTCTGGTAGCATAAGGTATTCTGCTATGAGTAGAGGAGTGGAGAACTCTTTTTGTGAAATATTTCTGGACTTTCTCAATTGTATTAATATCAGATATGTAATACGGGTTCCAGACTGATGAGCTGTATTCAAGTATTGGTCTAGCAAATGTTTTGTATGCTCTAGTTAGTAGAATGATATTACCGGAGAAAAAGCTACGCAGGATTAGATTTACAACTCTTAATGCCTTTTTGGCTATGTGGTTACAGTCAGTGGTGGGTTTCAAATTTTTTAGTACCGTTCTGTGGGCATGGCTTGGTGGGCATAGCAGGGGAAGGATACTGTAAAATCTCCAGTCAGAAGTGGTATTTGCCCATTCTTTGAACTACTCAAAATTTCCACTACCAGTTCTCCAGAATTCGTCAGAACCTGTTGAATACCACCTGTGATTACAGTGGGCTCTAGCACTTAGATCATTTGAGATGAGTACTCCAAGGTCCTTGACAAAGTTTGGGTCATCAACAAGGTCTTGACTATTCAGCTTGTATTTTATTTTCTGATATTTTTTTGCCAATATGTAAGACAGAGCATTTATTTGTTGAGATTTGAAGTTGCCATTTGTTTGACCATTCTCCATTTGTTTGACCATTCTGAATAGTGAAGGAGGGAAAGATGAAGACGATGACAATTTCAGAAGGGAATTTGCAGTTTGCTAATATAAAGTAGTCAGTTAGTTACGTCTCATTTTTCAGAAAAAAAACATTTTTCAAACATCACAGATCAGATTCCTAAATATGCTCTCCCTGAATAACAGGGAGTTATGATAACTTAAATGATCTTTTTGTGGAGCATGCTATGTAACATATGGAATGCATAAATTCTTGCAGCAGTCTATATTGCCTCCTGTCCTGCATCAGGAAGCATAGTTTTTTAAAAAAGTTTTTCTAATACCAACAATTATATTGTTTTAGTTAGGAAGAGAACAACTGGGAGGACCGGGCACAGCTGCAAGCATTCCAATCCACTGACAAAACATTTCCCCCCAAAATAAAGCAACATTAATTATTACACCGTAGATTACATAGCTGATTAGGCTATCTCTGCCAGCAGCTTTTAATGCATTCTTCTTCTGTTTTTTATTAAAAAGTAATCTGAGATGTTAGCTCAAGAAATGAATGAAAGAGTTATCAGGCTACCTGTAAAATCCAGCCATAAAAATAACCTGTAAAACAGAACTATCCTATTTGGCCTGCTTTTATGATATCGGATTTTATCATTGTCAAGGGTGATATGCCCTTCAGTATTGCAATTATTGTCTTAGAACATCTTGATATAAATTAAACATTGTCCTTTGTCAGGTCCTGATCCACAGCCTTTAACAAGTAGTAGGATTATATAGCAAATCAAGTTATGCAGAGGAGCCACATTCACACTTACACCCGCATTCATGTCTCTAACAAGCTGGCTGGGAAATTCTGGAAGTTGAAGTCTGCACATCTTAAAGTTACTAAGGTTGAAAAGC
>NW_020720199.1:0-11688 GCF_900518725.1 Notechis scutatus | reverse complement strand
CTTGGAAAGATGGTGTAATGGTGGACAGGACCACATGAGTTTTTGGGGTCCAGGGCAAATGAACACATGGCTGAGAGAGAGACAGAGAGAGAGATTTATACCCTCTCTTGGGCTTTGAATTTGAGTTTCCTGTTCCTGTGCCAAGGGCATGTATTCTGATTGGTTATAAACTCCCATGTGGGGTCATGGGTCATGATTCAAGTTTGGTTGATGCTTTGGGGCTGATACAATGATGGGGCTTTGTTTGTGGCTGAATGGCTTTGCCCTGAAGGATAATCCCATCATCCTGGAGCTGAGGTCTTTTTATTTGTAGATAAGCTGGCCCAGCCTTTTGTCTTGTACATAGGTTGGCACCAAAATATCTTCTGGGACTATTAACAAAAGTGGGGGCTGCTTTCCAGGAGCATGTTTCTCCTTTATGGAAATATAATATTCTGCCTTTTTAATATTTCCTAGAATATGTCATTCTTCTAGGAGATGAGTAGGTGCTAACTTTCTACGCATCTATCTATCATTTGTCTACCTACTTCCTCTGTCCATCCGTCCATCTGTCCCTCCCTCCTTTGATTGAAATGGTATAAGATCTGCTTGAGCAAGGGATTGAACTAGAACAGCGGCCCCCAACCAGGGCTGGGATTCTACCAGTTTGCACATATTCACTAGAACTGGTTGTTAACATTCTAAGCAGTTTGGAGAACTGGTTGTTAGAAGAAATTACTGGCCTAATCCTGTAAGGAAGGCAGGAAGTAAACATTCTGGTGTTGCTTACAGAAACTGCCTCTCCATTAATCCTTATTACATTCTTGGCAGGACTAGACTTCCTGTCGCTGGAACCTCTCTGGGTTTTTTTTCCCTCCTTTGCTGGTACTTTGCTTGTGTGGAGTGACCATTCAAAGTTTCAATGGCACTGAAAAAAGTGACTTATGACCCTTTTTCACGCTTACGACTGTTACAGCATCCCCACAGTCATGAGAGGCCAGGCGAGGAGATGCGTGCCTCAATGTGAGTGATATTGAGTTGGCCACACCCAGCCAATAACATGACCACCAAGCCACATCCCCCCAGTCACATGACCACCAAGTCACACCCACCAACTAAGCCACACCCACCAAACCAGTTGTTAAAAAATTTGAACCCCACCCCTGCCCCCAACCTTTTGGGCACTAGAGACCCATTCCAAGGAGAGAGGTTTTTCCACAGATTAGAGAGGGCGTGATTTCATATGCTGCCTGCATCCTACAAATAGGGCTTCGCTTGTTTGTGCAGTGCTTTTTCTGGTATGCCCCTGCCCGCTACTGGGCCATGGACCAGGGGGTGGGGATCCCTGAACTACAAGACCTCCAAGGTCTCTTCCAAGTTGTTATTCTGTATTTCTTAATGCTTTTACGCTGCTTTTGATCGTTCTAGCTCAGAGCAGCTGGACAGCAGCTGTTAGGGTGAGGAAATGGCATTGGAACAGACTGGAGGCATCGGCTGGGCTGATACGGCTTAAATCTAGCTTTGCGGAGAAACCACAGCTCCCATCTTACCTGCACGACATAAGGCATGCCGGGTTTACAGTAACGGTCTAGGTGTTCGAAGATAATTTTGCTCAATGTGGACGTGACCTCAATGGATTCTGTGGCATTCACCTCCACTCCTGTTGAAGAGAAGTGTCATCTGCAAAAGGCTGGACAAGGGGTTGGAATAGATGATCTCCAGAGCCCTCCCATGTGCAGATTTCTCTGATATGTCTATGAAGATTCTCAGTCATCCAAGTCATGGTTGTCTGAAAGGTGCTTTTTCAAGATGGAACTGGACATTCTGGTTTTTCTTTGAAGATTCGCTTTACAATCCAAGAAACTCCTTCAAAGAACTGAAGAAGCTTCTTGGATGAGAAGTGAAACATCTTCAAATAAAAACAAGGAAGTCCAGTTGCCTCTTGAAAAAGCACATCTGGGATTACTCTGACATACTAATTCCCTCTGTTAGTTTGAATTTGCCACTCAGTAGCCCTTTAAACATTTCCCCTGTCCAGTTGTGACTGGCTCAAAGGGGTAATGTGCATCTCCAATTCTCAGCCTGAGGAATTTCTTGTCTGAGAGACACTTCCATCATCAGGTGGCCAGCACAAAAGTATGGGACGTGGTAACCTTTCCCGCTGAAGAGATAACTATTTTTCTACCTACATTTGCATGCTTTCAAACTGCTAGGTTGGCAGGAGCTGGGGCGAGAACGGGAGCTCACCCAATCCTGCAATGCTTGGGACTCGAACCTGAGCTGTCAGCTTTCTTAACCACTTAGCCACCATGCTTTTTATGGGATATCAAATTTGATTAGTATGTCTCAGACTGCTTGGAACCAGATGATTCCCCCCCCACACACACACACACAAAATCTCATCACTTCACTTTCTGGGAAATGGGTGTTGGAGCAGAGAATAGTTTTCTCAATTATAACTCAGATGCCACTACTCTCTTAGACTTAGACACAGGGTGTTTTTTTCTATCAAGGTTGACTCAGCCTTCCATCTTTCTGAGATGGGTAAAAAGACGACCCAGATTGTTGGAGACAATAGGCTGACTCTGTAAACCACTTAGAGAGGGCTTAAATAGCAATAGCCCTTAGACTTATATACCACTTCACAGTGCTTTACAGCCAGAGGTGGTATTTAGCCGGTTCGGACCAGTTTGAGTGAACTGGTATCAGAAATTTTCCTGTTCTAAATTCCCTTGTTTTTTAGCTCAGCTGATTCACACAACAAAGTGGATTGCTGCATCTCAGCTGAGCTAAAAAACAGCTCACTTCACCAGTGCTGATACCGAGGGCGGCCTTTGAGAGCTGTGCTGCACAAAGTGCGCTCTCGTAGAACCAATCGCACCACTGTCTGGTCCTGCCCATCCCACCCACTCCGCCCCACCTTGTCCTATATATCTTGCCTTTGTCACGCGGCCCAGCTAATCTCTGCACCTCGCCTGCTCTGCTCACCAAAGGTAAGCATGCCACCTGCTTGCCCTTCACCTCGGCCAGGTCAGGGAACACACCATTCCTTAGCTCTGGAGAGAAATAGCAATAGGCTGCTGAGAGAAACAGCAATAGGCTGCTGCTTCTCTTTGTTGCAGTGCTTTCCGGATCGGACTTAGAGGACCCAAAGTGGCGGCTCACAGCTGCTCTCATTCTCCAAGCAAGAGCAACAGTGGAGAGAAGCAGGCACTGCCCCGGACAGCAAAGATGGAGGGGAACAGGCTCCAAAAGGCTGTACGGTCGACCTTCGCAGCACGGCAAAAGCTGCACATACACAGAAGCCATGTGCCGTGCTCATACACAGAAGCCCTGCACATGCGCTCACATTTTCAGCAAACTGGTGGTGGGATTATTTGAATCTCACCACTGTTTACAACCCCCCTCTAAGTCAGCCTATTGCCCCCAACAATCTGGGTTTTCATTTTACCCGCATTGAAAGGATGAAGGCTGAGTCAACCTTGAGCCTGGTGAGATTCGAACTGCCAAATTGCAGTCAGCAGGCATTCAGCAGAAGTAGCCTGCAGTACTGCACTCTAACCACTACGCAACCAAGCACTGTGAAATTTTATATAAGTCTAAGTGCTATTGCTATTGTTATCTCCCAAACTTTCCTAATAGGAAACAGGAGCTTTAGGTCTGATTCTGGGCCATTCTGTCAGCCCGTTGGTGCTCTTTTGTTTCTTGAAGGTTACCTGTTCCTTCCTCTGTGATTTTGCCTTCTACGGTGATGGCCATCGAAAAGCCTTGCCACCTCAGGTGGAACTTCTCCATGTTCACCACCTTGGAGAAACAGCCATCTCCATCTGCCTGCATGCCACAACAACCAAGAAACAGCAGCCTGTGATCGCTTTGCAAATACCTTGCGTTCGTTATTTTCCAGCAACAGAACCTTTTCAACCTGATACCTTCTAGGTGGGTTGGAAACAACAGCAGAGCCAAGCCAAAGAGATGGAAACCTTGTAGGAAAGTGATTCAGCAGAACTTCCCTTCTGAACACCTGTCTAAACTTACTCCTTAGCTCTTGCCTGCTTTTTAAGTAGACAATTTAAATATAGTCTGAACCTCAATTTGTTCTTCACGTTGTCATTACTTTTACTCAAATAGTCCTCGACTTTTGACCATAATTTAGCCCAATATCTCTGTTGCTTAGTGAGACATTTGTTAAATGGTTTTTCCCTATTTTACAACCTTTTTTGTCACAATTGGTAAGTGGATCACTGCAATTGTTACGTTAATAACACGGTTGCTAAGTGGGTCTGGTTTCCCCATTGACTTTGCTTGTCAAAAGGTCACAAAAGGTGGTCCCATGACCTCTGGAACACCGCAACCATCATAAATATGAGTCAGTTGCCAAGGGTCAAAATTTTGATCCCATGGCTATGAGGATGGCGCAGTGGTCATGCGTGTGAAAAACCCATTTTCATTGTTCTACCGTACTTTGTCGAGAAGTTATGAGGCACCATGATCATGATACACCTCCCTCCCTTGTAGGTAAATATTCTCGGCTGTGCAAATCTTCCTTGTGAAACATTGTGAGAACTTTAGCCACCCAGCACCTTTATCACCTGTTTTCTCATTCATCTAATCAAAATGTGTAAGAATTAATACATTTTATCTCGGAGGTCAATAATTTCCCAAAATTTGTAGACCGGTGTTAATTGATTATGTGCCATCTAGCCAATTTTGACTCCAAGTTACCACATAGATAGATTTGCCCTATGAGAATATCTATCTACAACTTGTTCTTTTGACGGTGCCCCCATCACTGTAACCAAGACCCTCCACCTTCCTGCTGGACATCCTCTTCTTCTCTTTCCGTACACCTTTCCCAACATTAGAGCTTCTTTATTTCTTTTTCATTAGACCTTCTGAATGCTTTTCTGAATATCATGCTCACCTTGATATAGCAGTCCTTGACTTATAACCACAATTGGGACAGGAACTTCCATCTCTAAGCAAGGTTGTTGTTAAATGGGGCCTTGGGGCTCTCTGAACTTGGTTGTTTTCTTGCAGATGTTTCATTACCCAGCTAGGTAATACCATCAATGCTAGTAAGGGAGTGGGGTTTTCTCTCAGTATATATTCTAGTGTAGGGGTCTTCAAACTTGACAGTTTTAAGACTTGTAGACTTCCTCCTCCAGTCATGTTAGCTCAGGAATTCTGGGAATTGAAGTCTACAAGTCTTAAACTTGCCATGTTTGAAGATCCTTGTTCTAGTGGCTTGCGTGTCAGTGCTGATGGGAGTGGACTTGTTGGTTCTTTGGTTGTGTTAGGGTTAGGGTTGGGCTATTTACTATTAGCTTCTTTGGCAGTTCCTTGATTGGGGTATTGTTTACTTCTAGATTGTTGATCTGATGTTAATCTTTATGTTAATTTATGCTCATCTGGGTGATTAGATTAACACCAAGATTTGACTGTGGGAATCTTGTGACAATCATAAGTGCAGTCATAAGTGCAAAGATATGAATCACATTGTTATCACCATCATATTTTTGAATGATTGCCAAACGAATGGTTGTAAGTCAAGGACTATCTCTGTTTACCTCTTCACTGCATGACCTTTCTTCAAATAATATTGGCCCATAGCAACCTTCAGCCAGAAATGGAGATCTCTTCTATTTGAAGATGTCCCTTTTAGCCAAATGGTGTTTGTGCTAATATTGTTGGATGGTTTAAATCCCGTATGGAAAAAAATATTTCAGAGGAAATAGTAAACAGGAATAAGGGAAGAACATGAGGAAGCTTCACAAAGAGATGACAAGGAAGAATTACAGAATTCCGCAGAAGTGCACAGAGTTACACTTAAGTGGAAGAGGCTGTGGATGAAAATAAACTTTAAAAAATACTTGGTGGAAACCATGAGGAATCCAATCATCAGCCATCCTCACGGCATACCCAAGCCAGGGTAAATGTCACTGTTTCAATAGTATATACCTACTAGAAATTCTAGCATGTTCAAAGACTGCGTTATTTGGAACTTTGTCATGCCAGGTGATGCCAAGAATACGTTGGAGACAGCGCATATGAAAGGTGTTCAACTTTCTCTCCTGCCATGCATAAAGGGTCCAAGACTCGCTGCAGTATAAGAGTTCTATAGACCTGAATCTTTGTATGTTCCGTCAGCTTCTTATTAAGCCATACTCTCTTTGTAAGTCTGGAAAATGTGGTGGCCACTTTACCAATATGTTTATACAGCTCAGTGTCTAAAGAGAGAATGTCGAAGATAGTTGAGCCAAGGTACACAAAGTCATGGATGACCTCAGGTTCTTGTGCAGAGATTGTAATTCAGAGAGGTGAATCCACATCCTGACCCATGACTTGTGTTTTTTTCAGGCTGATTTTTAGTCCCAAATCTTGGCAGGCCTTGCTAAAATGATCCATAAGTTGTTGACAGTCTTCAGCAGTGAGCAGTAACTGCAGCATTGTTAGCGAAGAGAAAATCCTGCAAGCATGTCATCTGGTCTTTGCTCTTTGCTCTCAATCTAGAGAAATTACAGAGTTTCCCATCTGATCTGGTCCAGAGATAAATTCCCTCTGTTGCAATTCCAAAAGCATGTTTCAGCATGTCAGCAAAAAAGATCCCAAATAGAGTTGGCATAAGGACACAGCCCTGCTTCACTCCACTTTGAATATCAAAGGAATCTGATGTTAAGCCATCAAAAACTACTCTGCCCTTCATTTCCTCATGAAAGAACCTGATGATGTTGAGGAGCTGAGGTGGACATTCAATCTTGGGGAGGATTTTATAAAGGCCATCCCTACTAACCAAGACAAAAGCCTTTCATAAGATCTATGAAGGCTACAAAAAGTGGCTGTCTTTGTTCCCTGTACTTCTGCAACTGTCTAAGGGAAAATACCATATCAGTAATGGACCTGTTGGCTCAGAATCTGCACTGTGATTCTGGATAGACTCTCTCTGCAAGCCCCTAGAGCCTCTTCAGTATGACTCAATGTCCATCCCACCCCTGAAAGGACCTAATGGTAAAGACTGCAATGACGATACCATTAAAGCCAACCACTTTAACGCATTCTTTGGCTCAGTATTTGTAAACAGCAATGGATCATGCCCAGTATTTCCTAATCGAACCACAGACAACTACAATGATCTAATACATATCGATTTTACAGAAGACAATGTTGAAAAAGCACTACACAATCTAAAACCATCTCTATCGGACTGGACGGAATATGTGCCTACTTCTTAAAAAAGCTATCCACTGCCATAGCCAAACCTCTAAGCATAATCTTTGAAAAATCTTTCAGGACCAGCTCCTTGCCAAAACTATGGTCACAAGCCATGGTTATCCCCACCTTCTAAAAGGGAGACTCCAGCCTAGTTGAAAATTACAGACCAATCTCTTTATGCTGCATCACCTGTAAAGTCATGGAATCAATTATTAACCAATCCATTATCCTCCACTTATAGACAAACAACCTACTCTCTAATAAACAATTTGGTTTCAGAAAAAAACTATCCTGTAATCTGCAATTCTTACACTACAAAAATATATGGACTACACCAGCGGTTGCCAACCGGTGGGCCGTGAGAAAATTTTGGTGGGCTGCAGAGAAATCTCACCCCCAGAGCACCTCCACAAAGCAATCCAGGCTGCGCAGAAACACAAGGCTGCGCTGCCCACATGGCCCAGGAACCCTCCCCATCCATTCACTCCTTACCTGATAAACTTGCCTGCTAAATTGCTATTTTTCCTTTTTCTGACCATAATATTTACATACAAGCCATGCCCAGCCAGTCACATGACCACCAAGCCACACCCACAAATTAGGCCATGCTCACAGAACCGGTTAGTGGTCCCTGGGATCTAAAATTATGAGTTTGGTGGTCCCTCAAGTCCAAAAGTTTGGCAACCCCTGGACTACACAACTCAATCAGGGCAAAGCAATAGACGCAATCTACATAGACTTCTGTAAAGCCTTTGATTCAGTGGTACACAACAAACTACTCCTAAAACTAAAATCTTATGGTATATCTGGACACCTGCATAACTGGATAGAAGCATTCCTGTCAAACAGACAACAAATGGTCAAAATTGGGAGCATCCTATCAAATTCTGTACCTGTCAACAGTGGTGTCCCCCAAGGCAGTGTTCTAGGACCAACTCTCTTCATACTCTATACAAATGACCTCTGTAATCATATTAAAAGCAACTGTGTTCTCTTTGCTGATGATGTTTTATTTATTTTATTTATTTATTTTTGTTAATTGTTTACAAGATAATCGGCATAAGTAAAAACATAGTTATGTAAAGCTATTCAACACCACAAACAATACTGCTATCCTTCAAAAAGACCTCAACTATGTATCACAATGGTCAAACAAATGGCAACTTTAAATCTCAACAAATAAATGGTCTGTCTTACATATTGGCAAAAAAAACAACAGAAAATAAAATACAGGCTGAATAGTCAAGACCTTGTTGATAATCCAAACTCTGTCAAGGATCTTGGAGTACTCATCTCTAATGATCTAAGTGCTAGAGCCCACTGTAACTACATAGCCAAAAAGGCATTAAGAGTTGTTAACTTAAACTTACGTAGCTTTTTCTCTGGTAATATTACACTAATAACTAGAGCATACAAAACATTTTCTAGACCGATACTCGAATACAGCTCATCGGTCTAAACCCACATTACGTATCTGATATTAACACAGTTGAGAAAGTCAAGAAATATTTCACAAGAAGAGTTCTCCACTCCTCTACTCATTGCAGAATACCTTATGCCACCAGACTTGAAATTCTAGACCTAGAAAACATAGAACTACGCCGCTTTCGATCCGATCTAAGTATAGTATATAAAATTATACATTGCAATGTCCTACCTGTCAATGAATACTTCAGCTTCAACCATAACAATACAAGAGCACACAGTAGATACAAAATCAAGATTAATCGCACCAAACTTGATTGCAGGAAATACGACTTCAGCCACAGAGTGATCAATGTCTGGAACACTCTACCTGACTCTGTGGTTTCTTCCCCAAACCCCAAAAACTTTAACCTTAGACTTTCTACTATTGACCTCACTCACCCCTTTCCTAAGAGGTCTGTAGGGGGCGTGCATAAGTGCACCAATGTGCCTACCATCCCTGTCCTATTGTTTCTTTTATTCTTCCTATATGCATCCATGTATTCATAACTACGTTTTTACTTATACCTATTTTCTTGTAAGCAGTTGACAAACCAAATAAAATAAAATAAATAAAATAAAATAAACAAAATACCATATCAGTAATGGACCTGTTGGCTCGGATTCCGCACTGTGATTCTGGATAGACTCTCTCTGCAAGCACTTGGAGCCTCTTCAGTATGACACTGGCAAGCAGCTTCCCTACAACACTAAGAAAGATGCTGCTGTAGTTGCTACAGTCACCCTTGTTGCCTTTGTTCTTATACAGTGTGATGATATTTACATCCTTTATGTCCTGCAGCACTCCACCTTCCCTCCAGCAAAGACAGAGGATTTCACGCAGTTCAGTGGGGATGATCTCTTTGCAGCCCTTCAGAACTTCAGCAGGGATGTTATCCTTCCCAGGTGCCCTGCCAGAGACAAGGGAATCCAGGGCCCCATTGCGTTCTTCTAAAGTTAGTTCACTGTCAAGCTCCTCCAAAGCAGGCAGGTACTCAATGTTATTTAATTCTTCAGTTACAACATGTTCTCTGGAATACAACTCAGAGTAGTGCTGCACCCAGCGTACCATCTGTTGTGCTCGGCCCTGGATGACCTCGCCTGTAGCCAACTTCAGGGGTGCAGATTTCTTCTGTATTGGACCTAAGGCCTGCTTGATGCCATCATACATCCCCTTGATGTTGCTTGTGTCAGCTGCTCTCTGGATCTGAGAGCAAAGCTGCAGCCAGTAATCATTAGCACATTTCCTGGCGGTCTGTTTACTACAAGCAGCTCACAGAATCTGTAGGTTACGCTCACTGGAACAGGCTTTATATGCAATTAAAGCTCTCCTCTTTTCCTCATTGGCTGGCATAAGCTTCTCCAAATGGGATTCAAACCAATCTGCTGTCTTTCTGGTCTTCTTACCAAACACTGATGAGGCCGTGTTATAAACAGCATTCTTGAAATGTTCCCATCGTTCAGATGCATTTGTTTCCGCTGGGCCTGGGATCGTTTCCTTGGGTGCTTGAGCAAGTTCCTCCACTCTGTCCTGATTGCGAGTCTTGCTGATGTCGATCTGTGGTCTTCCTTCCTTCTTCAAGTGATGCAATCTCTTTGTTTGCAGTTTTATTCTGCTGTGCACCAAGAAGTGGTCTGTATCACAATCAGCAACCTGTTAGCTGCGTGCAATCGTAATACTGCGAAGGCTGGGGCACCTGGTGAGAATTAAGTCGAGCTGGTGCCAATGCTTCTATCTTGGATGTCTCCAGGAAACTCTGTGTTGAGGCTTTGTACGAAAGAATGTATTGTTAATGCAAAAACCGTAATAGCAGCAAAACTCCAGCAGGCGTTGACCATTTTCGTTCATCTTCCCAACACCGAAATGACCTAAATAAGTGGGCCAAGAACTATGGTCAGCTCCAATTCTGGCACTGAAATCGCCAAGGATAAACAATGGTTCTTTCTCAGGGATTTTCTTAATAGCGGCAGCCAGATCATCGTAGAATTCATCTTTAGATTCTACTGAAGATGATAATGTCAGTGCATATGCACTAATAAGAGTAACCAGCCCTGCTGGTTACAGGATACTGCAGGGACAGGATACTTTCACTTCCTGCAGCAGGTGGAGTCCTAATAGGGTGTTTCTGACCACGAAGCCAACTCTGTATTCCCTAGTCTCATTTGATGGTTTTCCCTGCCTGATGAACAAGAAGTTTCTCTCCTATAACAGATCCCGAGTCTGACAGCCTTGTCTCTTGAAGGGCAACAATGTCTATCTGCAGTCTGCTCAGCTCCATGTCGATGACAGCTGTCTTTTGTGCATCATCTATTTCCTGCAGCTCGTCAGAAAGGCCAGGGGTCATTGTCTGAGCATTCCAAGTGCCCAACTTTAGAAATAAACCATAAGAACAAGAGAAAGATACTATGTGGTATGTATATAGAGCAAAAGGTGATTGCAAAGCATATATGTTGAGGTAATTCCCCGTTAGGAGAATGAGCGCATACAGGGAAGCGTATAGAGAGTAGTGTTTGAATAATACACACACAGCACACAGATACACTGTACAGTAAATGTAGGGTTTTACTTTCAATAAAGGTTTAAGCAAAGTTCAAAATAAGCAGTCCAAAGTCATTCACAGGTAAGATCAGTCAGTTTTCAATCCAGTGATAATCCAGTAACAAAGTCCAGTGTCAAAAACAGTTCAGTATCAGACTTACATCAAATCCAAGAATATCAGTCAATTAGGAAAAATGGAGGAACGGCAATACTTTCCAACAGAAGGAAACAGAGATTCACTGAGACACACTCTCTTCTGAGACTAAGACTAAGACTAAGACAAACCAGGTTTCTGGCTCCATCTTATGGCCGTTTGAGAAACCACACCTAATTACAGTTTTGCATTTTCTTAACAATACAGTTTTAAAATGTTTATCCTGGTTTATATATTTCTAACCCAAATACCTGTTAGATGACTTATATTCCTAACAACATAATCAAAGAGAACATGGAATGGTTAAGATGAAAAGAAATGGGGCAAATGCAGCAATTGGATA
>NW_020720198.1:0-10775 GCF_900518725.1 Notechis scutatus | reverse complement strand
AGAAGAAGAAGAAGAAGAAGAAGAAGAAGAAGAAGAAGAAGAAGAAGCCATCTTTAATGAATCTCAAAATTTAATTAAGAAAGAAAGGAGAAAGAGAGGAAGGAAAATGAAGGACTTAAGATTTAAAAAAACACCCAAGAAAGAGAAAAATAAGATGCAAAATCAATATAATGTTAGAAAACAAAAGAAAAAAAGGAACACAACAGAGAAGGGAAGCTAGCAAGGCAGAGGCTAGGAGAAGAGCGGGTAGAAAGGCCTGGTGGGAGAAGAAAGAAAGGGAAAAGGTGGAGAAAAGCCACAAAGCTTTGAAACCAGATGGGAAAAGAGGAATCTTTTTTAGGGACAAAGGGTAAAGTATAATTTCTTTAGAAAAGATTCTGCAAGGTACATAAGATGGTATTGTAGCATTTGTATTAGAAATAGAAAATTAGAATGGTTTAAGAGTTAATAAGAGATTAAAATACTGAAATGTTTAGTAATGATTGATTTTAAAATCTAATAAAATATTAAAGGGAATGTTTAGAATATTGAGTTTTAATTAAAGAGTCTAATTGATTATGGTGTTGATGTTATTATAAACTTATTATTGTAGCATTTGTTTTTGGAAAAGACAATTGGAATGTTATAAGATTCAATATTTAGATTTATTATTTAACTATGTATTTAATCATTTTGGATTTATTATTTTTCTTTTTAAAAATTAGTAGATAGAATGTACCAAGCAGAATCAGATTGGGTATTAGGTGTTATTTTAAATGTTAATTTAGGGGGAAGATAGAAAGGCATCATACTCTGATTAGTGATTTCAGGAGAAATTCTTTTTTTATTATTATTATAGGGAATGAGACAAATGGATAATAAAGAATGGACAAAAGATACAAATATAATGACTTAAATTAAAATGGATTAAATAAGATAGAATTAAGAAGAGTGAAATGTGTGGAGAAGCTAATATAGAAGATATAGAATGGTAAATAAAATAGGTAATGGCATGTAAGATGAGCATGAATATAATTGAAGTCCATGTAGAGAGAGGTATCTGGGGCCAAGTTACTTTCCTAAAAGATCTCTTATATTTTTGTGTGTTGTGTGTTTATGTATGTGGGAGAATTAATAAAACCTTGCAGGAATATAGAATGAGAATAATGGTAATCAAGTCAGAGAGAAATAGATGAAATAATAATAGTGAAATTGAATAAGAGTAAAGAGAAATAAAGAGAAACTGGATAAGAGATATTTGTATGCTCATATGGAAATGGTCTAAAATAGAACTATATTGTATAAAATAATGTTTTACTTGACTTGTAAAATTTATAATGGAAAGAGGTTCATGTATTTAATGGTTAATGATGGTTTGTTTGTCTTTAAAAATTAATAAAATTTGTTTAAAAAAAAAAAAAGTTGACTGAAGTTCAATAGCTGAGACTGCATCTGCCGAGATTCTCCTACTTGGTTGGAATCCAAGAAAATGCTTGGTTTGTTGTTTTTTTTCCTCCCGGCATTGTCACTGATGCAAAAAAGGAGGAGTTGAAAGAAAATTTAATGGAGATTTATTCTCTTGGCTAGAAAGTTTTCTGCTTCTGTCTTCCTTTCTCCAAACCAAACTAGAATCAGTCGGTCAGAGTCGCTCTTTCTCCACCGGACCGTGAAGTATTCCTGAAATATTACCTGCATTTGTTTGAGGACTTCCTTGTTCTTTTGTATTTCAGATGCCTGAGAATTTTGTTGCTCTGCTACCTGTTTCACCATTTCAGCAATTCCTAAAGAATCTGAGTTAGCCATGCCTAGACAACATAGAAGAAGAAGGAATAGGGAATAGGAATTAATGTGATTCTCACACCCGGCATCAATTCTGCCTTACTCCTAATTCTCAAAAGTAATTTGAAGACTTCCTGTGTCCATCTTCAATGCCAGGGGCTCCTTAAAACGTTAAGATTACTACAAATGAGTCAATCTACATTCACACTAAACAGAGAAATTTGCAAATTCTTCTTTGTATTATACTCAAATTACTCGACTCTAATTCTGTGACAGTAGCTAGCAAGGCCTCACTATGCTGGAAAACCTAATATTAGTTTTTTATAAAAAAAAATAGTGTATATATATCTGGATTGCCATATTTTTAAAGCAGACTTTGAGATGCACAAAGTATCACCAAATCACGGCCTTGGAGGAAAATGAGAAAGCAATCACTCCAGAAACAGAAAAAAAGACTTTTTAAAAAGGAAATTTGGACAAACCGAGTTATCAGAACTTCAGTGCAATCCAGCTCTAGCTAACATGGAAGGCCAAAGCAATAAAATGGCTGTTTCCACAGCTAATCTGATTTTCTTTTTCTGTAGGATTACTGTGTATTCTTTCTTGACTGCTAAAAGGGAGCGATGAAAATGGTGAAGGGCTGAATTTAGGCAGAGAGAGCAGGTGGAAATATGGGGCCTTCACATTATCATAAAGGAAAATGGCATTTTCAAACTCTTTTTTTTTTTAGTTTTATATTTCTAAGCTCCTCTTTTAAACGAGACTCCGTTTAAAAACCTGCATGTTTGCATTCCTCATGTGGAAACAACTCTTTTCACATTATTTATTATAATGAAACATCTGCGAATACCCACCTAAGAGAGCAGCAAGGACCCCACAGTTTTCTTCCTCCTCCTTCTCCTCCCCTCTGCAAACCGCACACCCTCCTCGCACTGATGATGTTACCTAGTTGGGTCATGAAACGTCAGCAAGAAAACAACCAAGCTCAGAGAGCACCCAGGACCTTACAGTCTCCTATTCTCCTTTCTCTTCCTCCTTCCCCTCCCTTCCCATTACTCCCTTCTAGCACTGATGATGTTACCTAGTTGGGTCAGCACCCAGAAGGCAATGTGCACCCCACCCCCCATGCCCCCTACGCATGCGCGCGCAATCTCCCCGCTGCCCCATTACCTGCACTGAGCCTCACAGCTGATTTTCAACCGGTTTGAGGCCTTTTTCGGCCTCCCAGAGGCTTTAAGGAGGCTTCTGCAGGCTTCTGCAAGCTTTGTAGGCTGAAAACTAGGCCCGTTTTGTCACTTCCGGTATTTTCGGAAAAAACAGGAAGTGACGAAACAGGGCTAGTTTTCGGCCTGCAAAGCCTGCAGAAGCCTTCCTCAAGCCTTTGGGAGGCCGAAAAAGGCCTCAAAGCAGCCGAAAATCAGCTGTGAGGCTCGCACATGCGCAGTGAGGTAAGTTTGCCTGCAGCTCACGTGCCAGCACAAATGGCTCTGCATGCCACCTATGGCACGCATGCCATAGGTTCGCCATCACAGGTATAGAGCTAGTCAGTATATATGTTACTATTTATTTATTTTATTTTATTTTGTAAAATGGTATGCCCAGACAACACACTGTATTCAAAATGTTTATCATATAAATAAAAAAAAACCTTGACCAGCAAAAAAAAAAAACCAACAGATTTGTCTCTTTCATTTCAGACTTCAAGGTGTCTGAACTTAAGTCCAAAGCACCAAAATGCATCGTATTCTTTCGCTTCCAGCCCCTCAGTGTGGCAAAAGCTACAGGGCAATCCTTCACTTAAACGACCACAAGGGAGCCCAGAATGTCCAGTTGTAAAGTGACTTTTGCCCCATTCACAAGCTTTCTCGCCCTCGTTGTTAAGCTCCTCAGGCGGTCACAAAAGGGGAATGTCAGGGTTCCGACAAATCCAGCCCCATTCAAATCATAAGTCTCTAGCCACATCTCTCAGAGTAAATCAAATTGTTTTATTAGGAGTGGCCATGTTGACGTTAGCTGGGTGCAGCAGACACTAAAATACATCATTCATTTCCCCCTTGACCCTGGTCTTCCTCCAACCCCCTGGATGTATATTCTCCAATGGGACACATCCATAGCCAAGAGTCATCAATCATGCTCTCTGGTAATAATATTGCGCGCCAACAGCTTCAGCTGCCAAGGCGATTATCTGAGGCATTTAAGGAATGCACTGCTTTCCCCCACTCCCTTTCTGCTGGCAACTCAATATATATTTAGTTGACAGGGAAATCATGTGACATGACCCCGGGAAGCTGCAACCGTCGTAAGTACATGCCAGTTGCCAAGCGTTTGACTTTGGATCATGTGACTGCAAAAAGGCTGCAACAGGAAGCGTGAAAGCAGTCGTAAGTCACTTTTTTCAGTGCTGATGCAACTTCAAACGGTTGTAAGGATGACCTGTATTTTTTAAAATTTTATTTTATATAAACAGTCCATCTTTCGTTTAAACAAAAGTATCTTTTCTTTTATGTATACTGAGGGTATTTGCACCAAGACAAATTCCTTGTGTGTCCAATCACACTTGGACAATAAAGAATTCTAATTCTAATTCTAATTCTAATTCTAAACAGTGTGTCGTGTGGGTAATAATATCTGGTGCAATAACCATTACAATTAGTACATATTCATTACTATAATATCATTGCTCTATTCTTACTTCATATGACTACACATAATGTATCTAATTATAATAACAATGCTTAGCATATTTCATTTCTGATTCCCATGTTGACTATTTTTCACTGGTCTTCTTGGATTTTCTAATTTCCATTTTTATTCTCCAGCCGTTGATAAAACAATTCCCATACCATATAATATTCCACTTGTTCCTTTTCTTTCATTGCAAGGGTTAACCTGCTCACATTCTGCACATTCTAATATTTTCCTGATCACATTGTCCATCGGGATCTTTAGATTTCTCCAATTTTGTGCAAATACAATTCAAGCTACAGTCGAATACATGCATGATTAAATATAGCTTTTCTTTACTATATATTTCAGATATAATCCACAACAGAAATATTTCCGGTTTTAAATCAATATGTTGCTGTATCATCTTTTCCAACCATGTGTGTATTTTTGTCCAATATTTTTTAGCTTCTTTGCATGTCCACCACATATGGTAATATGATCCAGGTGTCTGATGACATTTCCAGCATTTAGCTGATTTATCTTTAAACATTCTTTGCTTGCCTCTCCAGCGCAAAGTGTCATCTATAGAACATCTTATACAGATTTTCTTTATAAGCAGTTGACAAGAAAAACCAGTTTAGGAAAGTTTAGGCAAGAAAAACCAAAAGGACTCAGATAGACTGGGTGAAATCAGGCTCAGTAGCAGGAACTGTGAGAGGGATCTCGGAGTCTTGGTGTACAACCAGCTAAATAGGAGCCAGCTGTGTGCAGCAGCAGCCAAAAAAGCTAATGCAATCCTAAATTGCATTCACAGAGGGATACAATCAAGATCAAGAGAGGTACTAATAAAACTCTATAAATCCTTAGTAAGTTTTGGTCACCACATTATAAAAAGATATTGAGACTCTAGAAAAAGTACAGAGAAAAGCAACCAGGATGATGAGGGGACTGGAGGCTCAAACATATGAAGAACGGTTGCAGGAACTGGGCCTGGCTAGTCTAGGGAAGAGAAGGACCAGGGGAGACATGATAGCAGTGCTCCAATATTTGAGGGGCTGCCCCAGAGAGGAGGAAGGGGTCAATCTGTTTTCCAAAGCCCCTGAAGGCCAGACAAGGAACAATGGATGGAAACTAAACAAGGAGAGATTCAGCCTGGAAATAAGGAGAAACTGACAATGAGAACAATCAACCCATGGAACAGAAGTTGCCTTCAGAAGTTGTGGGAGCGTCATCACTGGAGGCTTTCAGGAAGAGATTGGACTGCCATCTGTCAGAAATGGTGTAGGGTCTCCTGCTTGGGCAGGGGGTTGATTAGATGACCTACAAGGTCCCTTCCAACTCTGATTATTTTTTATTACATGTCAAGGACGACCTGTATTGAAAGACAAGGATGAGGTCAGATTTTCAGCAAAGGTGTGAGGCCATTGTTTGCCAAAGTTAGCTTGAAGTCACAACGCTGAAGTCACTTTCCTGTCGAGTAAACGAGGTTCTACTGACCTACATTGTCTCTTTGTTTACTCTGCCCTCAACTAATAAGATTACCCCATGAGATTTCTTTCCAGGAAGGGAGCCCTGCAGAACTCCACAAGACTTTGTCCAAGGAAACATGTTTTCTCGTTGAACTCTAGCCCATTGGTTGTTTATTTCTTGGCTTTGGCATGACGTTTGCCCTTGGAACTGATAACAGATCATCAGAGTTGGAAGGGACCTTGTAGGTCATCTAGCCCAACCCCCTGCACTGGGTGCAGCAGAGGCTGTAACATCTATTCCTTATCTTCAAGTCTAATTAAAATCCCAGGACTGAGATTTAAGGAGACTTTAGTATAAGGATGGCTTCAGTAGATCTTGAGAAGCTGCCTTCAGGAGTTGTGGGAGCTTCATCCCTGGAAGCTTTCAAGAAGAGACTGGGCTGCCCTCTGTCAGAAATGGTGCAGAGTCTCCTGCTTGGGTGGGTGGGGGGTTGGACTAGATAGCCTACAAGGTCCCTTCCAACTCTGATTATCTGTTAAGCCTACTTCTGCTCTGAGAATATGCCCCAGGAGAAAAAAGATTACAGTATTTGCTAACAGAGGCTAAAACGTATGAAGAAACTCATCAAAGAGAGAAGCAACCTGGAATTAAGGAGAAACTTTCCAACAGGGAGGACAATTAACCAGTGGAACAGCTTGCCACCAGAAGTCGTGAGTGCTCCACCACTGCAGGTTTTTAAGAAGAGACTGGACAGCCACATGTCTGGAATGGTGATGGGGTCTCCCGCTTGAGCAGGGGGCTGGACTAGAAGACCTCCAAGGTTCCCCCCAGCTCTACTCTGATTCTGCTGCAGTCATGCTGACTCTGGAAAAAACAAATGGGCAGGTTTCTGAGATGGCTTCTACCGCTAGGGAAAACTGCTGAGCATTGTAGCTGAGAAAGAGTTTCCAGAGCAAAGGGAGGGCCTGGTTGTCCTCAGGTAACGCCTGGGCCCACAGCAGGATCTTCCAAACCCAAACCGCCCACCTGATCAAGATCTTCCCAGGAGACTTAAGAGGATTAGGATTCCTCTGCTGGAGGATTTCTCAACTTTGACAACAGCCTCTTTGGCCGGGAGGAAATTAGAGTGTCAGAGGGATTGTTGTTGTTGTTCTTGTTATTATTATTATTATTATTTAAACTTTGGTGAGATTCACAGCCTTTGGGGCTGGTTGGTAGCTCAACAGCTCGAGTCCTAACCAAGGACCTAGGAACTGTTTTTATTTTTATTTTTATTCATTTTTATTTATTTTATTTTATATTATTATTATTGGTGGTGGTGGTTAATCTTTAGTGAGATTCAAAGCCTTGGTTGATAGCTCAACAGCTCGAGTCCTAACCAAGGACCTAGGAACTGTTCAGGTAGCATCAGAGGATATAAGCCGTTCCAAGCAGGGTGTTTTTTGTAGAATTAGGGTGTTCAAGTCTGATAAATTCAGGATTTCCAAATAGCGAGGTAGCCCTTTAGGTATTGCTCCAAGGGCTCCAATTACAATTGAGATAACACACGGTTTCTTTTTCCAAAGTTGCTCAACTTCAATTTGTAAGTCACGATACTTTGTGATTTATTTTCTTGCTGCGTGTCTTCAATTCGTGCATCATCAGGTATTGCAATGTCAATGAACCAAAACTTTTTCTTTCCAACTATTGTTATGTCAGGTGTGTTGTGGGCCAAATGCCTGTCAGTCTGAATTCTGAAGTCCCACAAGATCTTGACTTTTTCATTTTCTAGAACCTTCTCAACCTGATGTTCCCAGTAGTTGTTACTATACTCAAATCCAAACTTTTGGCACAGTTTCCAGTGAATGATTTTAGCAACTCGGTTATGGCATTCTAGGTAGTCAGTTTGTGAAATTTTGCTGTACCCACTGATTAAATGTTGAACTGTTTCATCTTTCTCATTACAGAGGCGGCATTTGCTGTTGGTGGTGACATGCTGAATCTTTGCCTTCATGCAATTTGTGGCTAAGGCTTGTTATGAGCAGCCAAAATAAAACCTTCACTTTCTTTTTTCAGTATTCCTGATTTTAGCCAACTCCAAGTAAGCTTTTTGTCAGCTTTGCCTTCAATACTTTGCAGGTATTGGCCATGCATAGCTTCGCTTTTCCAATTTCCAATTCGCTTTTCAATTACTTCTTTTTTTATTCAGCTTTTTTATTTTTTTATTTTATTTATTATTGTTGTTGTTATTGTTGTTGTTATTGTTGTTTTCTGTCCATCAGCAGAACAAGTCTCCAAAAGCTGAAGAGAGAGAAACAGACCAAAAAAAAACCATAATTGAGGCTGAAAAGAGACAAAACTTGACCGGATATACAGTATGTACCGTATGTGATTAATGGGGATGGATTTTCTTGCTGGGTAAATGATGATAAATGTTGGAGCTCTCACTGTATGCTGTTTGTTTCCACTTCACTATTTCCTTTCCTTTTTTTGTTGCAAAGTGTATTTTTCAAGGGGCTCTAAGCCATGATTTGGAAATACTTTAAGCAGAAGAAATTTTCACTGGCAAGGTGTGGCATGGGGCATATAGATAGTTCTTGACTTATGGCCACCATTGAGCTCAAAATTACTGTTGATAAGCGAGACGGTGGTTAAATGAAGTATCTATGGAGATTCTCAGTAATCCAGGTCGTGGTTATCCCAAAGGGGCTTTTTTCCTCTCTTTTCTTTCTTTCTTTCATTCTTTCTTACTTTCTCTACTTCACTTTCCCTCCCTCTTTGTTTTTCTCTCTCTCCTTCCTTCCATCCTCCCTCCCTCTTTCCTTCCTTCCTCCCTTTCTTCTTTATCTTTTTTCTCTCCTTCCTTCCTTCCTTCCTTCCTTCCTTCCTTTCTTTCTCCTTCCTTCCTCTCCAGGGTCCCTTCCCAACTCTCTCTCTCTCTCTCTCTGGGTTGGACTAGAAGACCTCCAAGGTCCCTTCCAACTCTTTTACTCTGTTATTCTCTCTCTCTCTCTCTCTCTCTCTCTCACAGACACACACACACACAAACACACACAGAGGGAACCTTCCTTGCAGACCCCAAGCCCCCTTCCAAAAACCCCTCACTTCGTTTCTCAGCTGGTCACGTATTCCACAGCCGCGCCGAAGCAGCCCTGCCGGCGCTTCCCAGCATAGGCGCCATACAGTGCGGTATGCACACCGGGAATGCGGTAGAAACACCTTTGCAGACGGGACGCGCGTGCATCTGCTCGGATTGGCCTTTCTCTCTCCCGCACAGCTCTGCAAACAGCTAATAATACACGTGTCCGGGTTAGACGCTAGGGAGAAAACGTTCGTGCACACACGCACCCTTGCAGACGATGGCTTATTGCTGGATACAGAAGAAAGGGCAGGTCGCTCGTGGGCGTGAGGAGGTATTGCAAGAGGCCTTTAGTCCTTACTACCTCCTGGGTTTATTTCGGGCCCCATTCGCCCAAAGAGAAAAAAGGCGCTTTAGAGAAACGGGTTCTCTGTGAAACTGCAACCTGCCGCCCGCGGGCGTGTCCCCAAAATTCAGGGTTGAAAGTTTGGGGTGGCAGCTGAAGTTGCACCCTATAAATTTCCAGCAACCTCTTGCATGCTGCTGCTTCTTTTTTATTTTTAAAGGAAGGGTAGATTTTAAACGGAGCTCATCCAATTAGCTGCGGTGGGACAGACCCAAATTAATAGTCATATTTATTTATGTATTTCTTTGAAAAAGGGACTACACTGCAGAGCTGTTGCAAATGCACGCTTCCCAACCCCCCACCCGTCTTCCCTGTGGAGTGCCAGCCCCCCACCTCACCCCGCTCCTGCCAAGCCCAACAGCTCTTCAATCCTCCTCCCATCCCCCTTTGCCAAAGCTTTCCTCGTGGCCTCCTTTCCTTTGCACCGAGAAAGGAGGCCGTCGTCTCCCTTCCAGCCCAGGAGGCCCCTTATAAGCGCCTCCGGCTTGTTTTGTGTGGTTGTGTATTTAACAAGACTAAGAGAGTTGGAAGGGAGCTCCATGGGAGGGTCATCTATTCCAGCCCCCTGCCCAAGCAGGGGAACCCTACACCAATTTATTTATTTGTTTGTTTGTTTGTTTCTTTGCTGCATCTATTTATTATTTGTTTCTTTGCTGCATCTACTTATTATTTGTTTCTTTGCTGCATCTTCCTCGCCGGTGCCCGCCAGCCCGCCGTCAGGAGCCGGGCGGGGAAAGTCCCAATTGACTCAAGGTGGGAATTCCCCCCCTCGGACGGGTGACGTCAGAGCCTACCTGCCATTTAAGGGGGAAGCGCTGCTGAGCCGGGCGGGATCGGCCAGTCGAGGTTTGCAGATTCCCACGGTGGACCGCACAGCAGTCTTTCTCCGCCGTAAGTGCCTCCGTGGCATCTCTCCAACCTCCGAGAGTTGGGGAGGGGGAGGGGGGGGGGGGCGGGGGCGTGGGGGTGGTGGAGGGGGGGGGGGGGGGGGGGGGGGGGTGGAGAGAAAGCCGTTTCTTCGAGACCCTGTTTTTTTGCAGGAGAGAGACCCGACCAAGAAGAGAATGTTTCAACAGGTCAGGGGTTGAAAGGAGGGGTCCTTGGGCTTCTCTGAGCCTGGTTGGGGGTCTTGCAGACCTTTCATGACCTAGCTAGGGAACAGCATCAGTGCTAGAAAGGAGAGGGGTTGCAGAGAGGAGGGGGAGGAAGAGGAAGAAGAAAAGAAGAAGAGGAAGAGGAGGAAGAAGGAGGAGAAGAAAAGATGGAGAAGAGGAAGAAAAGAGGAGGAGGAGGAAGAGAAGGAGGAGGAGGAGGAGGAGGAGGAGGAGGAGGAAGAAAAGAGGAAGAGAAGGAGGAGGAGGAGGAGAAAAGGAGAAGAAAAGATGGAGAAGAGGAAGAGAAGAGGAGGAAGAGGAA
>NW_020720197.1:0-11695 GCF_900518725.1 Notechis scutatus | reverse complement strand
AAGTTTTCGGTACCTGTGGAGGCTAGCTCAACTGGATTCTGAAGCTTCTGTTGGGATCGCCCCTCCCCTTCCGGTCACTGATTGGTACGTATGCGCAACGACCCCTTCCTCCAGTTCACATGGGGATTCCACTTGCAGAGCCAGGGCAATCCTAGTATTAACGGTTGTTCCATTCCAGGGGCCACAATAAAACACAAAGTCTCTTTATGCTCCCCCATGGTCATCTCTAGGGGTTCCGTTATGAAGCGTGCAGGGCAACCCCCCGCCACTGATCCATCCAATTGGCAAAAGGCTATGGGCATTTCTAAAGTTCTCAGTCTGATGCCCATCTCCTCAACCACTTTCATGTTGATTACACATCTCGTGCACCCAGAGTCTAGTAAGGCTAGCATCTCCCCTTCAGTCCCTGAAGTGGGTACCCTTAATTTTACTGGAATGGTCATGGGGCCCTTATTTGGACTTACCAGGAAGTCGTCTTCCGAGTCGGATTCACTCTCTTCAAGGAAGGTTGGAGGTCCCAGCTCCTCTCCTGCCGGAGGGGTGACCTCTACAACCTCCCCCATCTTTAGCGCGGTTTTGCGAGGCTTCACTGGGGGATTTTAAGGATTCGTCCCTCCTCTCTGCACCCCCTTTGGATCCAGCTTGACCCTGCAGTCCGCAATCCGGTGGCCCTCTTTCCCACATCAAAAACAGGCAGTGGATTTGGGTCTTGCCATCACTCCTCCCTTCGGAGGCTTAGGGGCCTCTTGGAAGTGTGGGGGGGACGGCTTGCTCCATCCAGAGCCCCCCCCCTGCATCTGCTTCGGGTCAAATCTATTTCCACTTCTTCTGCCAGCAAGTACCACAACTGCAAATCATTAGGGTCCCTTCTGGAAATACACATCTGGTGTACGTCTTCATTTAGACCATCTTTGTAGGCTTCTATCAGGGCTCCCTGGGACCAGCCTCGGATATGGCATGCCAGCTGTCTAAACTCTTGGGTGTAGTCGGCCACTGACCTCCTCCCTTCATTTATGGTTTTCATCCTGATCCTGGCCTTTCACTCTGTTAGGAATAACATAGGTTACCTAACGTAGTTTGGGTAAAATAATATATATAGACTATGATTGTAAGTTAAAGTGTGTGTCACTTTAAACAGCAAAGCATGTAATTTTGGGTGCGGCTGTAAATCACCATAAGAGGGAGCAAGAGAACTTGATTGATTTCCTGGCTTACTGGATTGCTTGCAGACGATGATGGATTGATGATTTGATAACTGCATGTTTTCCCTGCTGTTGCTGAAGGAAGAAAAGAGGTTTGATTTCTTCATATCTCTACTGCAAAGAGATATATTGTTGGACTGATATTGTAAGTTTACTGACCTCTTTTTCGACACTGGACTTTGCAACTGATTAATCCCCGGACGGATTGAACTAGTGTATGATATATGGACTGTTTGACTATGCTATAAATCCTACTGGAATAAACTATTTAACTAGCACATTGTATCTGTTTTACTGAGTGTAAGCTGCAAAACGTTTATCTCACATATTTGCCTGCCTGCCTGACTGCCGTGCAGGTTCTGCTAGGGTGTATATCCCTAACACACTCCGCTAGTGGGTCCTCAAATCTTGCCCACAGCGCAGTCATGAATACGTTATAGTTCAGCAGTTGGGGGGAGTTATCATTATACAAAGTCACCATCCACTCTGCAGATATTCCCTACAGGGCCCTGGTAACACATCTCACTTTGGCTGCTTCTGAGGTGAACTCTTCCCCGTATTCTTCCATATAGCTCCAAACTTGTGCCAGGAAGAAACCCAAGTCTTTGGGATTTCCCCCAAATTTCACTTCTAATGGAGGCAGCTTGAGGACTCTGTGTCTTCTGGGGACCACACCTACCGCTGGGGCCCCCAGGGCTGCAGCTGGCTGCTGCGCTGGCGCAGGCTGAATTATGGGGGTGGGGGCAGCTTGGCTGCCTCTGGCTGAACTTGCTCCCCTTCCCCTTCATACCTTGGAGCGATGTGGGGCTGTCCGAAAGCTTCATTGAGGAGCTGCCTGGCTTGATCCAGTAACACTTCTCTCTTCTCCCTCTCTTGCCATGGCTCCTCTCTCCCATGCCATCGGGAAATGGTGATTCCAGGAGGGGGGGCTCTTCGGGATCCCTCCAGCCAACACCCAACGACCATCTGGGCTGCTCAGCTGGAACCTCTTCCAGAGTAAGGTCGGCTAGCAATTCAGCTGCTGGCACCTCCGGTATCAGCAACGATTGCCCCCCCCACAGCTCCCAGATCCTCCTGGTCACTCGCTGGAGATGACATGATATCAAACCCCCTCGGAAGAAAACTGGATATTTTCTCTGGGTGGGCTGGTGATGAGATTCAGAATAATGTCAGTCTGTGCTCCATTCAAAATCCAAGAAAGAAATACTTAGACTCCATAGATTAGAGAAAAGAATTCTTTTACTGAAAAATGAAATGGTAGCATCAGGTAAGATTCTGAATCTGAGAAATTAGGCGCGCAGATCACACATACAAAGTGATGGAATTGTTCCCACCCCCCAAAGTTCAAAAGATTCTTCCAATTAAAAGTTCTGGATATGATCATGTGGACATCTTCAGGTGGTGATGAGGCCTCTGTCCGTTGACCTTGGCATATTTTGATAAAGATTTGAAGCTGCGCAGAGAAAAGAAAGCTAAGTGAGAAATAGAAACCTAAAAGCAGGAAATGTATACTCTCCCCCCCTCCTCATTTACACAACACAAGAATTTAACACCTCCAGCTCTCTTCCCAGACTTACCGCCTCCTCCCCCCATTATTTATGGCAGCCAAAAGATGCAAAGCAGGAGCAGAAGATCTTGAAGGCTGACAGACATGATGTTCCAACCCCCTCCGAAGAAACTGGGTATTTTCTTCGGGTGGGTTGGTGAGTGAGATTCAGAAAATATATCTTTTACTGAAAATGAAGTGGCAGCAATAGAATTCTGAATTCTGAAGAAAATGAAGTAGCAGCAATAGAATTCTGAATCTGAGAAATTAGGCGTGCAGATCACATATACAAAGTAATGGAAATGTTCCCACCCCCAATAGTTCAAAAGATTCTTCCAATTAAAAGTTGTGAATATGATCATGTGGACATCTTCAGGTGATGATGGACATCTTCAGGTGATGATAAAGCTTTGCAGCTGCGCAGAGAAAAGAAAGCTAAGCAAAAAATAGAAAACTAAAAGCAGGAAATTTATACCCCCCCCTCCTCATTTACACAACACAAGAATGTAACACCTCCAGCTCTCTTCCCAGACTTACCCCCTCCTCCCCCCATTACTTATGGCAGCCAAAAGGTGCAAAGCAATAGTAGAAGATCTTGAAGGCTGACACATTAACAATTCTTCCATTATCATAATGATGTTATATCTCATGTTTTTACATTTGTTCTGGCTGTGAGATGCTCCTTTGTGTTCAGCTCTGGCCTCAGAAGGATAATATAGCACTTGGGGATGAAGATGCAGACCAGCAGACCAGCACTGGAGGCCAGGATGGAGAAGACCTGCACAGCCACCATGTGTTTCCCTTTGGTGCTCAGGTAGGTGGGCACAAAAGTCACCCAGACACTGCAGAAGACCAGCATGCTGAAGGTGATCAACTTGGCTTCGTTGAAGGCCCCAGGCAGATTCCTGGCCAGGAAAGCCACCGTGAAGCAGATGGCAGCCAGGAAGCCCATGTAGCTGAGGGTGACGTAGAACATGACAACGGCCCCTTGGTTGCATTGCAGGATGATCTCTCCAGGCTGGGAGTGGAGGTCAGAGTCAGGGAAGGGGGGAGAAACTCCCAGCCAGATGGAGGAAATGAGAATTTGGACAGCAGAACAAGAAAGGATGATGGAGTTGGCCAAGCTCTTCCCCAACCATCTCTTCACTTGGTTTCCTGGTTTTGTGGCCAGGAAAGCCAGCACCACTGTGATGGTTTTGGCCAAGAGAGAAGAAACGGCAACTGAGAAGATGATGCTGAAAACCGTTTGTCGGAGAAGGCAGGTGGCTTTCCTTGGTTGACCAATGAAGAGAGAAGAAGACAAGAAGCAAAGCAGGAGGGAGACCAGGAGGATGTAGGAGAGGTCCCGGTTGTTGGCTTTGACAAGGGGAGTTTCTCGGTATTTAATGAAGAGGATTAAAACAAGGCCTGTGGTTAGGAACAAGAATAGGGCAAAAGAAACCAGGATGGTGCCCAGAAGTTCTTCATAAGACAGGAAGGTTATAACTTTGGGGATACATTGGACTCTTTCTTTATTGGGGAATTTGTCATCCGGACATTTGGTGCATTTTTCTGTATCTGAGAAAAAAAACAAAATCAACCCCATATTTCTTTGTCCTTTGCATTTCAAAATATATTGTACATTCTTTGGGAACAAGTGATTATCAGGAGCATTTTCTGGGATGGATTTCTTAATATCTCCAGAGTCAAAAAATAAGTGTATCACTTTTATAAAAAAGATAGCTACAATATATTTTTGATAGGCTATGAAATTGAGGGAAGATTTGGACTTGAAAGATTTCCTTTGTAATGTTCAGAATATTGATAGGAACCTCCATTACTAAAGGAAAATAAGGAATCAATTAATCTTTCTAGATAAACTTATGGCAATTCTTGTCATACTTGCCTCAGAGGTGGCTGGCAGATCAAGTGACTGTTGCAAATAATTTGGAATGGCCATTGGAGCAGTGGTGATACGGGTGCAGACACATACAAGCCACCATATTGTGTATATCGTACATCAGTAACACCTTTTCAGTGTTCCTCAAAGGGAACCCATGAGACTGCATTGCAGTCCTCCTTTCAGGAGGTGGACCTAAACCAATTCCTTGTGTTTCAAGGAACTCAGGTGTTCCTAGAGACGTAAATTTGGAAGGAAGGACACATCCAACCTAAAAATAAGAAATATTTTCTCTGGCAGTAGTAAAGCTTGTCCAATCTCCCACAGCCACCTCTTTCTATCCAGCCCTTCCTTCACAGTCTTTTTGCTCTTCTGTTTCGATAAGAAATGAGGCATTTTGGAAATAAACCAGAAACCAATTAAGCTTAAAAGTGTGTTTTAATTCACACTTTCATGACAATGCTCTGGATGGATCCAGTTCCACCAGGCCTCCCATTTTCCTTTGGTGTCACCCACCTTTCTGAATGGAGAAGGTCCCCTCTGGACAAGGAACGCAGTCATAACAGCAAACTGGCTCTCCTTCTCGAGCCCTCTTGACAAATCCAGGATGACAACTTTCCACACATTCAGATTGAGGAAAGGACTGAGCAGGAAAAAAACAAGATTGCCAAAGGAAATGTGTTAGGACTCTCTGTCCATGGAAAATGGAGGTAAAAATGGATATTAGACAAGATATTAGATATTAGCCTCTGGTCTTCACTTAAGTGAATACAAAATCTCTCACTATTTCCAAATGGTTGGAGATATAACTTCTGGAAGATTCTTCCTTTAGTTCCTCTCTTTTGCTTTTAGTATCTCACATTGCCAAAAAAAAAAAAGGACTTTATTAAATAGAAAAGTCTGGAGAGATGGAACCAGTGGTGGAATTATACTGGTTCTGTCCAGTTCTATAGAACTGGTTGTTATGATTCTGTGCAGTTCGGAGAACCGGCAAATCGCACCATTGACTGGCCCCGCCCCTCTCCGCCCGCCCCTCCCCTCCATGCCCAGTAAGTTCTTTCTTTTTTTTTTTTTTGTAAATTTTATTTGAGTTTTCACAAAGAGAAAAAAAATACAAATAAAACATCTTTTTTGAAAGTAGCGTAATCCCGGGTTACATTCTTCGTACAGACACAAATTCAGGTTCATGCTCATTTTTATATTCTATTCCATATCTTTTTACTATTTTACATTTTCTGCATGGCTTCTCCCCTCTTTTAATTTTCTCAATTTTGCTGTAATTATCTCATCTCAATTCATATCATTGTATTTATATTTTTGTCTGTCCTGTTTCAATTATCTATTATTTTTTCTCATTAAACAAATTTTCTCCTGTAGTTACTGATTGGAGTATGACGGCTTTATATCTTTTCCCTAAAGTTATAACATTCAATATAATACATAACTTCCATTCGGATTCTGCTTGGTACATTCTTAAAATACACACTGTATTCTTAAAAAAAGAAAAAATATATAAATGTATATAATTAAAACAATACATTCCATTCCAATTCAATGCTATCATTAATATTAATATTAATTAAAATCTTAACTTCTTTAACATTACTTTTCAATCAAATATCATACTTCTATGGGAAAAATTATAAGCTTTCCATAATTAATTCCCCTCCCCTTCACTTATATTTTATAAAACATTAATTAATTAAAATGTTCCCGTTCCTTCCTAATTCAATTTTCTCATTTATTTTATTTCACTTATTTTATTCACAAACATTTCACTAAATTACACTATTTTATCCCTCATTTTAATCATACGTTGTTTCCAATTTTCTAAAGTTATTTCTATTACTAATATAACAATACAATCTTATGTACCTTTACAGAATCCCTTTTTCAGTTAGATTCTCACCCATAATCTCTAAATAGGTCCTGTTTCTCTATGTCTTGTTCCGGTCCTTTGTAACTTCTTATCCTTTCCTTCTTCCCTCTCTTCTTCTCTCTCCCCTTTTCACCCCCTTGTCTCTCTACCTCTATTTCTCTCTTCTTTATTCCCCCTTTCTGTTACTTTCCAATATTATACTTATTTTTCGAATTATTTTTCTTTTCTTTGGTTGTTTTTTAAGTCTTAAATTCTCCATTCTCTTTCCCCTCTTTCCTTTTTCTTCCCCACATAAAATTGCTTGTTCATTAAAGATGGCTTCTTCTTTGTCCCAGTCTTCTTGTTTTGCAGTCGTTTCTTGTTGTTTCTCATAGTTCCAAATCTCCATTTCTAAGAATTGAAAAATGAAGCCAAAAGAACCCTTCCCTTCTTGTGCATCTTCTTTATACTTTTTCAGTTCCATTTTCAATTCATCCAGAAGTGGTGCCATTGTATAAATTTTTAAACAACCACCCGATTGATTTTAGTCATTCAAATATAATAACCAAGAATCCAAAGATCACCAAATAATCCAAATACACGCAAGCTGTTTCTTTTTTGCTCTTTTTTTCACTTTCTATTCCTGGGGTTACTATTTAGTTGCAAAGTTTCAGTTAAAATGTATCTTTTAGAAGTCTTGTCGAAGTTTTACTGTAGATTCTTTTTAATTCCAGGCAGTCCCCTCCCTCTTCCAGATCCTGCCCTTATTCTTTTTCTCTCCCTTCCTGCTTATGAAAAAGAAAAATTTTAATGTCCAGAAATCTTTATTATCCCTTTGGCATTTTGTTTTATTTTCAGCTTAATTGCCTATTGATGTCAAAGCGGATTTTTCTGATTTCTTATTTAAGTCTCTTAGTTGTCAGTATAGGGAAGGAGAGAGAAGAAGAAAAAAAGCCAAACCTTTCCCTTTTCACTTTCCTTTGCTGCTTCCGACTCTTCTTTGGTAGCGATGTTGTTTTTTGTAAGTTTAAATTCCAGGGTACAATTTACAATTTAACCCGGTCAGCCAAAACTTTCACTTCTTATCTTCCTCCTGCACATTCTTTTCTGGTCAAGTTGTTCTTTGTGGTGGCCATTTCTGACCACTGCTGCAACCGCCTTCAGGAAAGGGAGTAAAGGCCAGCTGGGGAGGAGAGATGCAGCTCTCCTGAACCCTGCTGGTGGTCTCCCCCCTCTTCACCACCTCTATGGGGTGGCTTAGCCCCGAAACCAGCCGGCTCGGGGTGCTCCAGAGGCGAGCCCAGACAGAAACCGCACACGATCGCGGATTTCTGCCTGTCGCCGAAGCCCTTCAAACTGGAAGTCCAATGCCCAGCCAGTCCTTATTGCGCATTTGCAGCATCGCCTGCAGCCTGCTTTTGCCCACTCACCAGGCCAGCCATTGCTGCATGCCTTCCGCTGTGGCCCTGCCTGATCTCCCTGGGTGAGTGAGGCTCTGCAAGCTTCGGGGCCCAGACGCCTACCTGCCACTGCCGGTCACCTTTACACCCCCACCCCACTTGCCTTTTGCTGCCACCACCTGCCGCCCTCACCCCCATCAGGTAAGGCCCAGCAGCTGCGGTGAATCCAGGCGGGGGGCGAGATGCAGACTGGTGGGGACCAGAGCTACATTTATTTGTACTGGAAGACATGTGGAGAGGCTCGTGTTCTCCTACAGCTGGGAGAGCAAGAGAGTCTTTCCCGGCACAGCTCCGGGCGGCAGAGAGAAACAGGATTCAAGCTGGCTACTTCTCTGCTGCCCAGAGCCACCCGTTTCCCTATTGGAGGGGAAGTTGCAAACTTTTCACTGTGCTGGGAAAGACTCTCTTGCTTTCCCAGCAGCAGGAGAACATGAGCCTCTCCACATGGGATTAGCTGGGATCCACGCAGCTGCTGGACCCTGCCGGCGGTGAGGCAGAAGTGTGGGGGAGGGAGACCAGAGAGCATGGACCATTTGCCTACCATCCCTTCCCTCTCCTGCACGCAGCCCCTTTGTTGGACCCAGAATAATCACCCCTGGTTGGCCCTGCAACACCCACCCAGTTGCACCCATGTAGGCAACAGGCATTGTCATTTCGAAGTTGAGGGAGAATTTAGGGAAGGAGGTGGAGGGTCATGCAGTGGCTGGTACAGGAGCGCCATTGAGAAGCAGGGAAGTGGCCTTCCAGTGGTCCCACCTGGTTTTCAGGCTGGAGGTGGGCCACGGGAAGTCAGAGCACCAAGGGAAAGGGGGATTGCCAGGTGGAGCTGCCCTCTCCTAGCAGAATTGGGACCATTGGGGTAGTCCTAAGAATTGGGTGAGTCGAGCCGCAGCTCCTTGCCTTCTTAGCTCAGGGAATGGCCGCTTCCTGCAGGAGGGAGACTGTGGAGGGGGCAGGTCTACCTGAGTGACTCTTCTGCTGTCTTCGCCGGATTATTTGGACACATACAAGCGAGCGCAGTTAAAGGCACTGCTGTTGCATGTGAGCTCAGGCCACTATCCGTGGCTCCGTAAAGCCAACACCAAAGAAGTGGGCGATCAGGTGAACCTGTGGTGCAATGCCCACTCGGATCTCGGCCATTTCAGGCCATCCAACCTCAAAGTCCTTTAGAAGCCGCTGTTCCCAGGTTTCTACTTGCCTGTGCTTGGTCGCCTCTTCTTCACCTTGCTGAAGCGGCTGACCCTGCCCCTCCCTCGCCTGGCCTAAGAAGGTGAGGATGACGGCGGGGGATAGCGAAGCGGCCGGGTCCCTATCTTCCCGATTCTCTCTCCCACTCTGTGTGTGTGTCTCCCTGAAAGCCGCGGCTGGGCCAAGCCAGCAAGCTCTCCTTGGGGCTCCTCGTTACGTCTTTCATTTCTTGTTTTTTGAATCCAGACTGGCTGAACAATGATCGCTAGACCGCGGTGGAAGCGTCCCTTCGGGCGACCCTCCTCCTCCTCCTCCTCTCATAACCGGCAGTTGTGGCAGGGCCGGGAGGGTGCATGCGCACGGGGAGATGCTCCTCAAGCAAATGCCAAAGCACAGCAAAACCTGGTATGGGGTGGGTGGCTGCTCACTTGAGGAGCGAGCGTCTCCCCACACAACTGCACCCTCCTGATCCATCCACAGCTGCCGGGTGCGAGAGGAGGAGGAAGAGGAGGAGGAGGAGGGTCGCCCGAATGGACGCTTCCACAACGGTCTGGCAATTATTGTTCAGCCAGTCTGGATTTGAAAAAGAAGAAATGAAAGAAGTAGCAAAGAGCACCAAGGAGAGCTTGTTGGCTTGGCCCAGCCACAGCTTTGTGGGAGACACACACACATTCACAGATACACACACGCACAGAGAGTGGGGGAGAGAGAGGGGAAGATAGGGACCCGGCCACTTCGCTATCCCCCACCGTCACCCTTACCTTCTCGCACTGCTCCATTTTGTGAACCATCTATGGTTTAGTATCTCCTTCAAACTGGTGAGAATCCCACAAGGGCTGGGGAATGTGTCACTAAGAGCTCCAGGTTGGTTCGCTCCTTGTGCCCAAAATAGCAAAGAAAAAAAGGGAATTCTGTTGACCAGGGCCTGAATTCAGATGAATTTGAATCATGATTGGGTGGAGGTCCTTTTGGTCCCATTGGGAGAGAAGCTTCGTCCTGCTTGGGGAAAAGTGTCCCCTGAAAGGGCAGGTTCATAGTTGGGGAGGTTCTTAAAGAGACCAGACCTGGTCAGACTTATCCATGCCTCTCTTTTACACACACACACACACACACACACACACAAAGTGGGGGGGGGGAGGATAGGGAAAGAGGCAGAATAATACATGGAAGGAGGGAGGGAAGGAGATAGAAAAGAAAGGAGAGGAAGGAAGGACACAAACCCTGGCTTCAGAAGACTCTTTAAAGCAGCACAACAATCTAGGGCTGGCCTGCAAGGGATCTCGGAGGTCATTTAGTCCAACCCCCTTCTCCAGCAGGAGATCCTTACAGAATCAAAGAATAGCTGGGTTAGAAGTGTGCGTGTGTTTGTGTGTTTGTGTTTATGGTTGTCAAAACTCCAAAAACAGGTCAAGCAGCTCTGGGGAGATCAGTCATAAATTAGAACACTTGCTAAGCAACTGGTCATTAAGCAAGGACCAATTGTATTTTGTTTGCAAATGACATGACCACCTGGCCATGCCAACCCAGTCGCATGGCCACCAAGTCACACCCATAAATTAAGCCACGCCCAGGGGGACTTCCGGTTTGTTGGCTTCGTGAGCAGCAGGGATTCGCGATACTGTGCGATCCCTGCTGCGCTAGCCGTTTTTGGTGCTCCGATCCGGACGGGTTCGGAGCTAAGGCTGCCCTGCAGGGGTAGCTGAAGATAGGGGGGATCCGGAGAGGGGTTTGGGGGTGTTGCAGACCCCCTCCCTGGCCGGTAGAACCCCCTTTTCCCAAGACGGTGCAGCGGCGGTCTGCAATGGCCGCCACAAAGAAGCCGGCAGCTGGGTAAGAATGCGCAGGAGGAAGAGGAGAAAGCCTTTGAGAGTGAAAGTTTTCTTGGTTGACCCAGGACTCTAAGATACATTTAACACAATTCCTGGAAATTATGGCTTTTTGAATGATTCTTTCCACAAGAGAAAATAAGCGGCAATTTTGAGGTGCTGAAAGGAAAGTTTACTCTCCTTCCCTACGGAATCAATAAGTGGATACTGAGAAACCTGTCTTTTTTAGGCAAAAACTAGCTTTATGTGATAAGTGGGAAGGGAGAGGACAAAAAATATATTCATATGTTAAGATTTGTTGGAGAAGATGCCTTAAGGATTTGAAGACTGAAATATAATTCCAATAAGGCTTTAAGATACAGATTTGGACTTTCTTTTTTTTTGATTGATACTACCCCAGGAAGAGAAAGTGAGAACTTTGTCTTGGCTTGGATTGATTGAGGACTTTGGGATTGTTCTATTTTTATTTATTTATTTTTTTTGAAATATCTTGGTTGGTGCAAGAAGAAAGAGGGGAAAAGAAAAAAGAAAAGAAAAGATTTATAATGGCTTTTTTTGCTGAGGAACTGAGAAAAGAATATGAGCAAACAAAAACAGATGGCAAAGATGGTGTGAAAGAAGCCTTCCTTTTTTTAGAAATGGCGCTTGTTAACTATCAACAAACACTGCAACAGATGGAGGCAGCAGATGAAGAAGAAGAAGAAGAAGAAGAAGAAGAAGAAGAAGAAGAAGAAGA
>NW_020720196.1:0-11701 GCF_900518725.1 Notechis scutatus | reverse complement strand
TATTTCCTGCAATCAAGTTTGGTGCGGTTTACTTTGAGTTTGTATCTGTTGTGTGCTTTTGTGTTGTTATGGTTAAAGCTGAAGTATTCATTGACAGGTAGGACATTGCAATGTATGATTTTATATACCATGCTTAAGTCGGACCGAAGACGGCGTAATTCAAGGTTTTCTAGTTTTAGAATTTCGAGTCTGGTGGCATAAGGTATTCTACAACGAGTAGAAGAGTGGAGAACTCTTCTTGTGAAATACTTCTGGACTTTCTCAATTGTGCTAATATCACATACGTAATAAGGATTCCAGACTGATGAACTGTATTCGAGTATTGGTCTAGCAAATGTTTTGTATGCTCTGGTTAGTAGTGAGATATTACCAGAGAAAAAGCAACGTAGGATTAGGTTAACAACTCTTAATGCCTTTTTGGCTATGTAGTTGCAGTGGGCTCTAGCACTTAGATCATTAGAGGTGAGTATTCCCAGGTCCTTTACAGAGCTTGGGTCATCAACAAGATCTTGACTATTCAGCTTGTATTTTATTTTCTGATTTTTTTTACCAATATGTAAGACAGAGCATTTATTTGTTGAGATTTGAAGTTGCCATATGTTAGACCATTCAGATACATAGTCTAGGTCTTTTTGTAGGGTAGTAGTATTGTCTGTGGTATTGAACAGCTTTACATCATCAGTGAAGAGAACGCAATTGCTCTTGATATGATCACAAAGGTCGTTTATGTAGATTATGAAGAGAGTTGGTCCTAGAACACTGCCTTGGGGAACACCACTATTGACAGGTACTGGATTTGATAGGGCGTTCCCGATTTTGACCATTTGTTGTCTGTTTGACAGGAATGCTTCTATCCAGTTATTCAGTTGTCCAGAGATACCATAAGATTTTATTTTTAGGAGTAGTTTGTCGTGTACCACTGAATCAAAGGCTTTACAGAAGTCTATGTAGATTGCGTCTATTGCTTTGCCCTGGTCGAGTTGTGTAGTCCATATGTTTTTGCAGTGTAAGAGTTGCAGATTACAGGATAGTTTTTTTCTGATTCTGTGCACACACAGTACTAGCTAGCCCAATGTGAATTTCCCTGTACTGTAGATCATATAGGGAGCACACTTTATATTGTTCCTCATGTCTAGGAAGTGAAGGAAGTGAAACACAGATGTAAAATGGACTATTACAGAAAGTATTATTTGGCTCTTATCAATCACTGGAGATTGGTGGAGAATAATAATAAAAACATTGAAATAGCAGGAATAATCTGCAACTTGAAAGATAATGCAGATAATATAAATAAATATTCCAAAGAAATATCTGAAGTCATTATAAATGTTTGGATTATGACTCCAGCACAAAGTACATACTGACTTGGAGCTTGGGGTTGTAATTCCATACCTTTGGAAGATGTTATCAGGCATGAGGAGGCTGGCTAGAGAGATGGTAAAAGAAGGCAGTATTGTAGTATTTTTACAATTTTTTGGTTTCATACAGGAATGTGGCAACTCGCTCTTTTGCCAATTCTTCCCTCTTGTGCATGATTTTGAGTAGGGAATCAAGTGCTTCTTCATCTTACTAGCTTTTGACAAGCGTAGTCACTTATGTATTGAAGTACTTCTACAACCAATACACCAATACCTTAGCAATATTGTCATAAATCAATCTTATTTTCCACTGGTTTTATATACCATCCGGTGCAGAAGTTGTTTTAAGCAAATGTACTTTAATATTCACAAATGCTGGACAATGAGGCCAGTTGCTTTTTTCATTCCAGAGGGTGGATTTCCACCTGAGCCATCTGTCCTCCAATAATTGCATAACCGGATGCACTCCCCCTTCCCTTTTCTGTAGCTCACTTTACATAATACTTCTTGCAAAGGGAAATCAAGCCCTGGGAGCATTTAGCCCCCCTGAGTGCTATATTAATTCTGATTCTGTCAAAACTCTAGAGATCTGTATGGTAACAGGTTTCTGACTGAGATAATGATTAAGTTGTAAATAAATAAACCAAAGGAAGTGTAATTCAAGAAGCTGTTCTCCCCAGTTGAAATGTTTTGCTGTTGGCTTGATGCATGAGAAAGATGTCTGCAAAATATTTCCATTCCCTAATTCTAACAAAGAGGCTTGCTACAGTGAAAGATACAATTCGAGCTGAGTAAATCAGACCTACCAAATGTTGGTACTGTGGTTGCGACTGACAAAATAGGAAAAGATAATGCTGGCTGAAGCAAAGGACAAGAGAATGGCAACATGAAACTGACCAGAATGCTAAATCTTGATTTGGTACTTGCAATAAAACCTCCTTCTCCATCATTCTTAAGCAGAAATCTAGCATAAAGAAAGCAGGATTAACACACCTGGAATACGCAAGCTCACAAGAGCCTCCTAGCAAACTGCTGCTATTTCCTATCTATAGTTTTTCCTATTTATATTTTTTTCCTATTCATATATTTCCTATTTATAGTTGTAAAAAGGTTTTTTTAGTAGCATCACTCTGCTTAGAACTGTAGTAGGACCAACCTTATCCCTAGCTCTTCTGTGTGAGGGGGGGGGGCAGACTTCTCCAATAGTGCAGATTGCCATCAAAGGAGATTTTTCAGAAATATCCCTGTAAAATAGTAATACTGAGATCATCAGTGCTATTCTATTCATACATATACAGTTGAAAATCTCCACTCAATAGAAGCTCAGTCTCAGGTAATGGGTAAAATTATACCAACATTTGAATTTGAAGGTCAAAATGTGATTTGGATCATGTAGGCATAGTTATAGGGCCTGTTGGGGACATCTTAAAATGCTTATACCATTTCATGCATTCAGATGGTAGCATTCTGCAAAAACATGCCTTTTGTTTAAAGTTTTCTTAACAGGTGTTATCCCTGTGCATTTGAAATCACATTGATCAATGAATGTGGGTATTTCCCCAACCCTAGTAATGTGTATGTGTTTACAATTTGTATTAGTAATACATAGTACTAACAACCACTCATTCCCTAGTCACTTCCTGTCTTGACTATTGCAATGCACTCTACATGGGACTGCCCTTGAAGAGCATCCAGAAGCTCCAGTTGATGTAAAATGCAATGGCTCACATGTTTTTGTGCAGACCTTGGTGTGCACATGTATCACCTCTCCTGCAGGAGCTGCATTGGTTGCCGATTTGCTTCCGGGTACAATTCAAGGTGCTGGTTGTCACCTTTAAAGCTCTTCATGGCTTGCGACCAGGTTATCTGAGGGACGGTCTCTTTGTGGTCACATCTACCCAAACCACCAGAGTGAGAAGGCAAGGAATGTTGCAGGTCCTATCCCCATGGGAGATACATTTAGTCGGACACAGAAGAAGGGCCTTCTACACGGTGGTTCCATCTCTCTGGAACATCATTTCCCCAGAGATTAGAATGGCCCCACTCTAACATTCTTCCAGAAGGCACTGAAGTCCTGGTTCTGCCAGCAGGCCTGAGGAATGCAGAGCAGAATGGAGCCCATTAAATGGCTTGTATGATGTGTTGTCACTGGGCTGGAGGGTTATTTTATTTTATTTTATTAATTTGTTTTATGATTCTTTTTTAATTAATTTTATTGCTTTTTTTATTAGGTTTTTATATTTTTATAGGCCACCTTGAGTCACCATATGTGAATAGGTGGCAATATAAATTTCCTAAATAAATAAATAAAAATAATGGTAGGTGAAAGATGCAATTAAATGTATAGGCTATATTATTAAATATTTCCAATGAGAGGAACTGAAAATTATTCAGGGAGAAAAGAAATTTTTGATAAGAATTCTCCACCATCTTTCAATTAAATGATATTTCAATTGCATATGCATATAGGATTGGATTAAATTTAATGCTAGGTCACTGATTAGCACAGCTGGAAAGTACATAGGGGAAATATCTCAAATATGTATGTTTTGTTAGTTAACAAGTATGCATAAACATTACGTATTTTTTATTCCCCTAGTTTTATTTCCAAACATTTTGAACATATTTTTCTGTCATCAAATAAACACATCACATCTCTTTAAAACATGCAGCAGAATGTATGTGCTGCTTCCTTGCTATCCACTAGCTTTCTGCATCCCTTCCAACCAACTGGTTTTGTTAGTTGGTGCCTAGGTTGCTGAAAAGCAAGTTCCACATATCCATTGTCAACTTTATGTTCAAGACTACCTTTGAATCAAATTGAACATCGTGGTTTGTGGATTTAGTCACTGAGTCAGCCAAAAGAAGGAGAAGGGGAAAGAGAAAAAAAAATCAGATATATGTTCTGAGAAAGCATGAGTTAGATAAAAGATTAAGGGAAAGAAGGAGGGTAAAGAAAAAGATTGGAAATGAGAGGAAGCTTTATTTTATATTGATAAAATATTTATAATTATTATACAATTTAATTATATCTTGCATTTCCTCTGGGAACTCATACTAGGAAATCTTTCCTCATTCTAGCCTCACCACAACAATTCTATAAGGTAGATCGAGAGGGAAGAGTGAGTGATTTCAAGTCTTCCAGTGAGTTCTATAATCAAATGAGGATTTGAACTGATCACCCAAGTCTGAATTCAAAATCTCAGCCACCACTTGTACCTATTTTTCTTACTAAAATGTGCAAATGTTTCTCTAAACAGCAACAATTTTGCCTTCTGTGAAACAGATGTATTTTGTTCACTGAGAAGAAATATATCATCAAGCTCAGTCTTTACTTCTTTCATATCTAGCTTCTTGACTATATTAGTTACTTCTGAGCCTCATCTGTTTGCCTTTCATAAAATATATTGTAGCAAAAACATAAACCAGTATTTTGGATTGATGCCTTATTTCTACTTATACTGTATTTAATCAAGTTCCTTTTTTATTTTTTATTGCCTTCTGAACCTTGGTGTTTTGTAGCTGGCTGTGTCATTTGTCAAGGGGCAAAACTATCCACACGTTAGCTGCTCTGTGAGAGTGCCTTCAGCATGATGACACAATTCCTAATATAACCACTGGACCCCCATATAGGATGCTTTCCCATACCAATTCAGATTGTAAACGGGAGAATACCATAAATGCTCCCCTGTTGTTGCTTACTCCCCTCAAGCAAATTTAAATAAAGATATAACTTCAGTCAGTCCCAGATGTTTTTTTCTTTTTTCAGGGAAACATTCAAAAATTATTTTCTGCAATGCTGCAGTGTAAAAGAATACAGCCTGAACACTCTGTCATTTAATTCCTATTTGATACTGTTGTGTATGTAAACCATGCCTTACCATGTAACAATTATGTATTGAAACTGCTTCCAAAACACTTTATAATACTGGCCTGATACATGTACATGTACACTTGTGTGTGGGCATGTACACACACACACACACACACACACCCCTAAACAAAACATGACCCTCTTAGTTGTTTCATCCAATTAGTTTTGAAAAGCTATGAGAATGGAGCCTAGCAGAGTAGTGTCAAGACAATAATAATTGGAAGTATGGACAATTGGACAATAATTGGAAGTATGTGAATGTATTTGTGGCATTATCATGGAGTACATAATATACTTAAATCAATGGTTCATGTGCTTGCCATAAAATTTAATTAATACTTGCAGCACATAAGTGCTTCTGATGCATATTTACTATCACATGCTTGTACATATATTTATGTGTACTTACCAATGGCCTATCCTGCTCTTTTGCTGACTATAGCATTATAACCTGTGGAAAAGAACTAAGGTGATGTCAAACCAAAATTGACCTATTTATCAAGCTTGAGAAGTACATTAGGTAGACATACCTCAAGGGACAGTATATTTATCATTTCATGCCTAACGTTATTTTAATATGCATTATGAAGTCAATTGAGCAGACACACAAAACTGGCCATCAATTTCAATTACTTTACTTGAAAAGGAAATCTGACACATGTTTGGCATTTTAAATACTTATTTCCTCTAAGGATGAGTTCCCTGAAGTCCCCTCTGATTAACCCAGAAATTACCAAAATTGTCCAGGAAATAAACTAGATAATTCTTTCTGGGAAAATCTTATAGCTCAGAAAATTCATCTTGTCATTCCTGTTAATTTACACCCTACAAAAGCAGAAATAACCATGGCAAAGACTAAGGAACTGATGAATAGACTGATTCCTTTGAACCTTTCCACTTAAGAGGAAGATTGCCCACATGTGCTCTGGATGGCTGCTCCTTTTGAAGCAACCATAGGACATAGGACAATGGTTTGAGGGTGGAGTGATGACAGGATCAGCCATCTTGCTCACAGTCATGGAAGAGTCTTTTAAAGGATATTCAGTTCATGAACCTCACTTATGAATCTCTTTTGGGAATTGTCTATTAACTATTTTAAAGCTATTAGAGACCTTGAGAATGACATATTGAAACAGTTTATTAGGTAAGTTTATTTTCAACTCTGAACAAAAGAAACAAATAATTATAAGCATTAGAACTTAAAGAATTTGAAATAAATTGCAAGAAGTTAAATAAGAGTTTTAACTAAGAGAATTATAAATGGATTAAGGGTCCATATAAATTTGGAATATTGACTGTCAGTTTTTGGAATTATTGATAAAGAATAATTTCTTGTAGGAAATAGATTTGTTTTGGTTATTGTAAGACCTACACAAAGATTCGTAATTTTATGATTTTAAAAACTGGACGCTAGAGGGGTCTAAAGTTCCCAAAAATACGTAAAGCAAAGATAGTTAATAAAAATCAAGTTTTTATTTATTTATTTGGGGTTTTTTGGGGGCGGGGGGAGTGGAAGAAAAGTAAAGTAAACATATTTTTATCTTGTTTTGAGCAATTAAAAAATTAAAAATTTTTAATTTTAAAGAAAATTTAAATTAAAAAAGTACAAAGAAAAAGGAAAAACAACTATCTTATATGTTATGTTATATATAATCACTGTTTTACTAATGTATTTACTATTATAATATGAATACAAAATATTGAACTGCAAGAAATTATAAAAGAAGTTGTGCAAGGGAATTGCAAGAGTTAAGACACAACAAGCAGTCTTTAATAGGAACTTGATATGATTAATAGGAACTTAAAGTAGGTAAATAAAAGGCTTCATAGAATAGATTTGTGTAAAGATTTGAGACTACATACAACAAAAAACAACAAGACAGAACACAGAACAAATGTCTGAGACAAATATCATATAAATGAAGCCACTCACAAGCAAGGAAGTCCTGCTTTAGCACTTGTGTTCTGACCAAGACTTCCTGAGACGGTAATTAAGCACATGCTTAGTTAAAATATCTTGAGAAAAGATATTTAGGGGCAAATTTTTCTGATTAAACATATTTCATGTTTGATGACACATTTAATAGCATGTTGATTAAGCAACACATATATTTTTCTAAAAACAGAAATACAAATTAAAATTAAGGATCAAACAATTAAATATCTAATAATAAAAATAATAACACCAACAACTCAGCCCTTAAAAAGTAATTCATCTTATTAACTTTCAAAAGCAATCACTGAACCATTCCAAAGTAACTTTTCCTAATTAAGTACTGAGGAGTTAGGAAATTACATGAATGGTATAATGGATGAAAGAAATACATTAGAAATGCAAAGTGAGAAAATAAGCATGCTCTCCCTGCTCCTATTTTTAACAGTATTACTGTACCATAAAATATAGTATATAGATCACAGTGAAAAAGATGGAAATTTGAGGTCATTGTTATTACGAATTTATATACTTTAAACTATAGGTCTGCTCCCTGTGTATGTCTCTATAGTAATATTGATAGATTATATGTGCCATGCAGAAATGGAGGCAGAGAGTTATTTCAAGTCAACAAACTGTCAAAACAGAAAAGCATGCAATGGCTGATTACATCAAAGTCAATCAAGAACATGCATTTATGCAAGTTAAAAATTGGAAGTTACTGAATGTAGAGGAAACAAAATATGAATATCATACCGGTAATAATATAACAAAAATACCAATAGAATGCTGGCAGAGAAAAACACTAATTTCTACAAAATAGCAATAGCACTTATATAGTGCCCAATAACACTTTACAACACATTCTGGGGGATTTATATGTCAGCATATTGCCCCCCAAAATCTGGCTCCTCATTTTATCAACTTTGGCAAGATGGAAGACTGACTCAACCTTGAGCCCATTAGGACTGAACTCCAGGCTTTGGGGAGAGTTTGCTGCAGTACTGCTTTCTAACCACTGAGCCACCAAAGATTGAAGGAAAAGTAAATAAAATAAAACCTGGCAATGGCTTAAAATTGGAACATTAAAAAAGAAAGTGAAGACTTGATTTTGGCTACACAAGAACAAGCTGTATGAATTAATGCAATCAAGCATTAATTGAAAAATTAATGAATTAAAAAACAATCAAATGATTCAAAATGCATATTGTGCAAAGAAATAGAAGAAACAATAGATCATACTATTCTGCTCATGCTCATGCAAGAAACTGATAAACTTATAAACAATGACATAACACAGTTATCAAATGGAGTCACTGGAACATATGTAAATATTATAATGTGCCAATAATAAAAAATTGGTGAGAACATAGAGTGGAAAATGAGCAGATTAAAATATTGTGGGATTTCTAAAAACAAAGTGAAAAAATCTGGTTAATAACACAGCAGATTTAATTGTGGTTGAAAAGAAGAAAGTGTGGATAATTAATGCTGCAATACCAAGAGATAATAGTATAGATGATAAAAAGTGGAAAATTGAATATGTAAATGATGTATCTCTGACCTAAAGCCCTTAATAGCAATATCCAGTCGTGTCCATTTCGACACAAGCTTTTGCAAAGAGTTTTTAGCTTTTTTCCCCAAGGAGAAGAATTACTTTTTGTTGAACTGCTAGAAATACTTCCTTCTTGCTTGGGGTAATGGTGTTTTGTCTAGAAATATTTTGTATATTTTATTCAGCTTCCATATTGAAGTAGATAATGTCCTGGCATAGTTTAGACATATTTTATCTTCTCTTTTTAAATATAACAACCATCTCCAGAAACTAATTTTTTACTTATCTTTTTGCATGGTAAAAATTATTATTAAATTATTACTCAGTTACTATACATCTTTCGCTGAGGATGGCACGGGAAAGAGGAAAGATAAAGAAGGAGAAGGAAAGATGGGAAGAGAGCAAGGAAGGAAAAATAAGGAAAGAAGGTAAAAAAGAAGAAAGGGGGGGGGAAAGGGAAGGAAAAAGAAGAAAGGAAGGAAGGAAGGAAGGAAGGAAGATTATAATGAGAATGAGGGATGAGAATGGTCTTAGGGAAGTCCTGCTTTAGCACTTGTGTTCTGACCAAGGCTTACTGAAACCGTAATTAAGCACATGCTTAGGTAAAACAACTCTTGTTTTATTTCAACGCTGGGAATTATTTTCATTCCCAGCCAGTAATGAGTCCCAAACAGTGTCTTTGAGATAAGCATCCACCTTTCTTTCCTTTGAATTGCTGCCAACAACTAGAGTGCCAAATGAATTATAAAAAACCAACCGAAGTACAAAGTCCACACAGAGCTTCAAGGATTAATCTGAACGGAACGAGTGACTTTGCTTCCTAGAAAGGTTTCATCACCTTTGCCTGTCCTTTATAGGAGGGGCAATCACCTCCAAGCCTTATTCCTGAGTTGTCCCTTTTGTCTCAGCTGTTGCTGCCTTCTAGCAGCTCTGTGCGCACACAAACTGGAAACAGGCTCCCCTTGTTCCATGGTCTCATTGCTGCCAGTCTCCGGAGGCTTCAGAGTCACCACCCCACTCCCAGATGGTCCTGGCTCCATCACTGCATCGGACATAGGACCCTCATCCGAATTCTCCACAGGCTCCCTGACTGGTCCCCATTCTTCCCCACTGTCCGATTCCACTGCCGTCTGCAAGGCTGCCAGTGAACCACAACTTGGCCACCACAGGTATCCCTGACATGAGTCCTGTGTCATGCCCCCCATGCCCACCCCCACCCCCAGCCATGCCCACCATGGCCATGCCCACTCCGGCCATGGCCCACACAATCCATGGCCTTCCGAGGTCAAATACAACCCTGCTGTGGCCTTCAATGAAATCGAGTTTGACACCCCTGCTCTTGAATGAAAAGGAAATGTAAAGATATAGAACAGTGGTGGCTAACCGTTTTTGGCTCTCGTGCCGAAAATTGTGTGCACGCTTGAGCTTGCGTACTAGCTGTTAGGGTTTGAGGATTAACCCCTAGCAGAGTATTGCAGCAGTAGTCAAGCCAGGCAACCAAAGGAGAGTGGAAGGGCCCCAGAGTATACACACACTGAACACAAACACTGTTTGTAGTTTAAATAGTTTTTAATCCAGTTAGAGTTTAAGCATTGTCATTCAGTCCATTAAGTCATTCACAGTATTTCCATCCAGTAAGACTCACTAGTATAGTCCAAGTTAAGAGTCCTTGCAATATCTTTATCAGCCGATAAAGATATCTTCTCCTCCTCCGGTTTCACTCTCCAGAGAAACAAACGCTGGATATTCAGCAAACAGTAGCAAACAATAACAGTTCAGTCACAGGCACTCACAGTCAGTAATCACAGTTAGTCGCAGCAGCACACAGTTACAGTTACAGACAGTAACAGCCAGTAGCAGTCAGTAACAGTAACAGACAGTAACAGCCAGTAGCAGTCAGTAAGCTTTCCAGCTTCTAATGCTTCCTTATATAGTAACTTCTTACCGCACCCTTAATCGGCTAATTGCCTGCTTCATTGTGCTTAAAGTGATAAGCACTTAAACCATGATATCTAAGTTTTATATATTTATTCACCCAAACCATATTTGGTATCAATGTTATACCTAACACTAGCATCCAGAAGGCAATGCGTGCTGGATCCCCCCATGCCCCATGCGCATGCACACGTGACCCCCCCGCACACACTACACATCTCTGCACATGCATGCGTGATCCCATGAGCACTCCGTGCATCTCTGCGCATGTGCACGAGGCCCCCTCTGCAAATGCATCCTCCCCCACATGCACGCCAAATACCCGATAATCAGCTGTGAGGTGACAGCACGCACACGCATGCACAGTGGGGCTCTTCCGGGTGACCTCTTGCGTGCCAGCAGAAGTGGTTCTTTGTGCTACTTCCGGCACGCATGCCTTAGGTTCACCATCACGGATATAGAAGAAAGTTTGTTTTACTGAATCCTCTTGCTGGTTCATTTAGGTTATCCACTGTATATGAAATCACAGTATAAAATGTAATTTAGGAGAACCACCAGGCTAGTCAAGAAATTGTCTTCTATTCTGCTATATCTCCTACCCTTTGCTGATTAAAAATGCATTTTATCAATATGGATTAACTGCTTTTTTGCCCTAATATTCTAGTTTAACATCAGTACTAAAGTATTTCTACTCACAGAAGAATTTTACATTTCAAACCTCTTGGTTCAGGGATAGCAAATACCATTTCTTTTAGGAGTGATATAAAAGGAAGCCTTGAAAATTTCCCAGTTGAATTGCTCCTATTCACCCTCTTTCCCCCTCCCAACTGTTTCCTCTAAATAGGTTGCATTGTCCTCAAGGCAGTTAAAAGGGCTTTCTTTTATGCTCAGCAGCTGGCAAAACTGAAGACAACAAGTCAATTAAACCTATAATTCCATGACCCAACTTAAATAAGCTGTCTGAGATAGGATCTTTAAAGAATTAAGATTTTTTTTTAAAAAAATCCCCATGTTATTCCAGAAGAAATATTATGAGTAAATATTGT
>NW_020720194.1:0-11705 GCF_900518725.1 Notechis scutatus | reverse complement strand
CAGGGTTATTGTTTTGGAGAATAGAGAAAGCAGAAAGGAGCATTGCACCTGTTTGCAACCTCGAGTTATAGAAATAATGAAAGTGGGATATAAATTAATTTAAAAGATAGATAAAAAAAGAAATGAAAAAAAAATAGAAGTGCCTGCATTTGGACATAATTTATAGGAAAATTAACTTTATCTAGTCTCTTCTTATGGCTTCTATTATAAAACAGAAGAAGGTTCAAATCACCCTCACTTTTGCCTGGTGACTATTTCTACAGCTCTTGCCTTAAGCAAAGCCTGCAGTTTTACGAAGATTAACCGAGAAGGGGAGAAAGATTGGAAGAGAATGGAATTCATGAAAGATGCCCCAGAAGCTCCCTATGGAAAGGAGCTGACAAACAGCATCTGAAATGAGTACATACTTTTTCGCTAAAGGATCGCTTGGCATCACGTAGGCAGGAACTGACCTCAGCCTCCCTTTCTGCTAAGTAAGAAAGCTTTTTTTAAAAAAACGAGGCAGAAGTAGGAGCGAAGAACGAGAAGCAACAAGAGGGTTGGTTTCTTTTCTTCCAGCAATCTCAGAATTAACGAATTGGAAACGCCAGGGACCCCAGAGGAAACTCCCAAAGTAACCAAGATGAGGGGGGGATACATTTCAAAGGATAGACAAAAGACATTAAATGAGAAGTATCATATTAATTTTGATTTTAACGGTGTACATTCATACCGTCTTTTGTTTCTGGAATTTAGTTTCTCCATGCAAAAGAATGGAGCCTCCGAGTCTACTATATAAGGGTATCCATATTTGGCAAACTTCAACACCAGTGGATTTCAATTCCCAGAATTCTGGGAATTGAAATCCACAAGTCGCCAAGGTTCGACATGCCAGACTATATCATTAAAGGTAAAGGAAAACTTAATTGTTGTGGCCTGACAGTGGCCAGTGGAGCCGGTGGCAGAGTCGGACAGTGGGGCAGTTGGGGAGGAACATGGGCCAGTCCTGGAGTCTGGGGAAGGCTCGGACGAGGGCTCTGCATCAGAGATGAGGCCAGGGCCATCTTGACAGTTATCAGCTGCCTTCGGAGTCGGAGATCAGCGGGGCAGAAGAACAGCTGGAGCCTGTTCCCAGTGTGCGCATGCACAGAGCTGCCAGGAGAAGGGAACAGCTAAAGAACAAGGATCGATTTGGGAGTAAAGCCACAGGTGAACAGTGAATGGCCTCTCCCATAGGGAAGAAAAGAGGAATGAAAGGGGAGTGGGGTTTAACAGGAGACAATTAGTTCATTTGGGTGAAGATCTCTTCCTGCATTGTTGTATTGTCCGTTACAGTGTGGCATCTGAAACAGTGGTGGGATTTAAAAAAAATTTACAACCAGTTCTGTGGGCGTGGCTTGGTGAGTGTGGTGTGGCTTGGTGGATGTGGCTTGGTGGGCGTTGCAGGGGAAGGATACTGTAAAATCCCCATTCCCTCCCCCCCTCCCTAACCTACTTTCCAGCTCCAGATTCTCCTGTGCAGGGCAACCAAAGAAGACCCAGCCAATCAGCTGGGACTCGGGAGGCAGAGAATAGATGGGGGCGGGGCCAACCAGGCATGGTATTTACCGGTTCTCCAAACTACTCAACATTTCCACTACCGGTTCTCCAAAACTGGTCAGAACCTGCTGAATACCACATCTGATCTGAAAGACATCGGCCTGGCCACTGTCCAAGCCTGATAAAGGTCTGTAATTGTGAACTATCTTGAAAGACTGTTGGCTGGGACTTCGCTGGAGAGGAATTCACTGTAAACTAAATAAAAGGGGTTTATTGAGACGAGGAGTCAGCTTTGTGCTGTTAGGGAAGCCTAGGTCAGAACATTAGTAAACACTTTGCCCTGCCCCTGTGATGACCCAGAGTATATCAGAAATATAACAAAACCCAAAACGTAACTAAAAGTCCTTTAATGCCTTCGACTTGGCTTCATTGCTTAATTGTTCACAGTGGAGGAGTAAACTATTTTCAAAATAACATTTCAAAGGCAAGAAACACAGTTCACATTCAAAGAGCCGACAACGAAGCAAAAACCAAAAACAAACCGCATTGAATACAGTTTCACAACAGACCAGGATAGATAATTGCCAACTTCAGGAAGATAAACAGGGACAGTCCGTTGGAAGAATGCCAAACCAAGATAAACCTTCTTTAGGAATAAAACACTAATTTGTCTCCAGCGTCTGTTAGCACGCAGGTCCAACCTTTTATGCAGATCTCACAGCTGCAGCCCATGAAGAGGATCAAGGCCCTCTCCTCCCCGGTAGACCATGTATAAGTAGACCCTTATCCTCTCCTCCCTGCGTGCCCTAGGATGGAGAGGGGATGGACCTGGGTCCTCCTCTGACTGCTCAGCCAGCCTCTGCCCTTCCCCAGCCTCCTCCACCACCTCTGGAGCCACACTTCCACTCTCTGTTGGCTGTTCCTCCTCTTCCTCAGAGTCAGTCTCCACCAGGGGCATGACAGCCCTCAATAGCTCAGCAGCCTCTTAAAGGTAATTATAAAACGGCTTTCAAATTTACTGCGTTGGAAACGACTACTTAGCTTTTATTTTTTATTTTTCCTTCCTCACAAATTAAACAGAACACTAAATAAATAGTAACAGATCGTCAATCAAATTGGCAGCATTTTTAAAATTAAGCAGGGGTGGGATTCAACTTTTTAACCGCCAGTTCTGTGGGTGTGGCTTAGGTGGTGGGCGTGGCTTGGTGGTCATGTGACTGGGTGGACATGGCTTGGTGGTAGAATCCCACCCCTGAAACTAAGGTGTAAAAAAGGGGCTAAGTTTTGTAGGCAACCTGCATCCGACTTCAGACTTATCCTCTGGGTGGTTTCCTTTTTCCAAAATAAATAAATAAAAATAAGCCTCCTTCAGATTTCAGGTTAATATGTCAAAATTAATCAACAGTAGTGCAGGTTAGCAATTCAGGTTGAAGATAGCTTTTTTTTTTTAAACCCAATGGGCCGGTCTGCTTTTTAGAACGTCTGCATAACTTCTGTAGCCAACATACTTCTCTTCTTTAGGTCGCTCAAAACGTTGGGCACCCGTAGTCTCTAGAAAGAGTGCAGACAAGAGCAACAAAGACCATTAGGGGGTCTGGAGCAGGGGTGGGATTCTATCAGTTCGCAACTATTCGCTAGAACTGGTTGTTAACATTCTAAGCAGTTCGGAGAACCGGTTGTTAGAAGAAATTACTGGCCTAATCCTGTAAGGGAGGCAGGAAGGAAACATTCTGGTGTTGCTTACAGAAACTGACTCTCCATTAACCCTTATTACATTCTTGGAAGGACTAGACTTCCTGTCTCTGGAACTTCTCTGGAGTTTTTCCCCCCTCCTATGCTGGTACTTTGCTTGTGTGGAGTGACCACTCAAAGTTACAATGGCATTGAAAAAAATGACTTATGACCATTTTTCACACTTATGACTGTTGCAGCATCCCCACAGTCATGAGAGGCCAGGCGAGGAGATGCGTGCCTCGATGTGAGTGATATTGAGCTGCCCATGTCCAGCCAATAACATGACCACCAAGCCACGCCCACCAACTAAGCCACACCCACAGAACCAGTTGTTAAAAAATGTGAATCCCACCCCTGGTAGGTAGGTAGATATTTGAACAGATTGGATGATGCTCCCTTTAGCCAACATTTGGTGCACAATGCCTTTTAAAAATGGTCTTTATGGATTGCAATGGTGAGGTTGAAATTTCCAGTCCATCTGGTTGACTTACCACCTGTATCTTGTGACTTACACCTGACAAAAGGCAGCCTTTTCTGAAACTAAGCAGTCCAAGGAAAAAAGGGGTGGATTGCACAATTAGCCAAAGGAGGGGGGTGCAAAACTTTTTCCTTCTGGCAAAAAAAGTCACAACTTTTACCCATCTCCAGGCAGTGTTGCTCTTCACTGGCTTTGACCTGAATCTAAGAAAACAGATGCTACCAAGTGATGTGGCACGAAACACAATCTTCTTTTCCCCCACTCAAAGCAGTATTTATTCATGGGATGTCCTTCCTTCTCCTTTCTTCCTCCTCCCACAGCTGTGTCACCCAACCTTTCGGCTGCTTCCACTTGGGTTTCTTTTTGAATTAGGATCAGGGTTGCAAAAACACAGAGAGAAACAACGATTTAATTCCCAGAACTCCATCCTGATTCTTAACCATCTCTTCCATTTCATAACCTGGCTAAGCAAGAAAAGAAGGAAAAAGAGGAGGAGGAAGAGGAGAACAGGAATCAAAGGAGACCTACTTTCTGCTTTTGTGCGTGTGTGTGCCTTTTCTTGCATGATGGGATGAATAAGAAATATAATGAAAAGAAGTATCATTTCACCTCTGCAGTTGGGCGTTAGGAGAAATAATTGAAGGCAAAGTTGTTAAGAGGAAACTAGTTGCTAGTTTCTAAAATTAAACAAAATATTGAACGTTGTTGGTGCTCTTTCAAAACACTGAGAACAGATAGCTGGCACTTGAAGTCTTTTACTGAGGCAGCAAATCTTCTATCAATAAGGAATATAAATTTGGAATCATATGAAATTAGGAGGGGGACAGGCAGTTGTGTTTATATAATGGTGTTGAGCATGACAACTAGCATTATACAACATCTATATTGTATAATAATTGAATAGCTTTAGTTTATATATGTATATGTGTGTGAGAGAGAATGTTGTTATAGAATAAAATAGAATAGAATAGAAAATAGAATAGGATAGAAAATAGAAAATAGAATAGAATAGAAAATAGAATAGAGTAGAATATTCTTTATTGGATATTCTATTGGAATATTCTATCATTGGACACACAAGGAATTTGTCTCCAGTGCATAAGCTCTCAGTGTACATACAAAAACCAAAATAATATCATCACAATGTAGGAAGAAAAATCCAGTCTGTTCCAATCCAAGAGGGGAAAAAATCAATGGAGGCTGGCTACAAGGAAAGAAGGTCTCTGTTTAATTGGTTTCCAGAAACTTCAGGTGGCAGCAGCATGTTTCTGGGGTGGCTGACAATATGGCTAAGTGAGTGGATGGGTTTTTATAAGGTTCTGGGCTTTGGTGTTTGAGATGCTCCAGGGGGTTGTGCAACGTAGTGTGTCTTTTGCTATTTTAATAGTGGTGGGTAACTCCTATTATGAACCTGTCCTTAAAATTTGGGAAGGGGGAATGTAAATTCTTAATCCCATCAGCTCCAGCCTTCTGTGGGAGCTATGCCTGAAGGTGTAGGACATACATTTGTATATTAAACAGTCCCATTCAAGTCAAAAATGGATTTCCCCCACAACTGAAAAACCAGTAGGCCGAGGATGGGGAAACTTTTATGGCTCACTCAGGAATTCTGGGAGTTGAAGTCCATAAGTGATAAAAGAGCCAAGTTTCCCTACCCCTGGTCTAATTTAATCAATGGAAGGACTAAGGCAGAGGTGGCATTCATCAGGTTCTGACAGGTTCTGGAGAACCGGTAGCGGAAATGTTGAGTAGTTCGGAGAACTGGCAAATCCCACCTCTGACTGGCCCCGCCCCCATCTATTCTCTGCCTCCCATTGAGTCCCAGCTGATCAGCTGGGTCTTCTTTGGTTGCCCTGCACAGGAGAAGAGAGCTGGAAAGCAGGTTAGTGGGGTGGGGAGGGAATGGGGATTCTACAGTATCCTTCCCCTGCCACGCCCACCAAGCCATGTCCCACCAAGCCACATCATGCACACCAAGCCACGCCCACAGAAGTTAAAAAAAAATTGAATCCCACCACTGGACTAGGGGTGACATAATAGCAGTCTTCCAATATCTTAGGGTAGGGATGTCAAACTCGTGTCGTCACGGTGTGCCGTGTGACCTATCTTGACTTTCCTCCCTTCGCTAAACCAGGCGTGGGTGTGGCCAGCACATGACCCATCCAGCCTGCGGGCCATGAGTCTTAGGGGCTGCCACAAAGAAGAGGGGAGGGGGTCGGCCTATTTTCCAGAGCCCCTGAAGTCAGGACAAGAAGCAATGGATGGAAACTAATCAAGGAGAGAAGCAACCTAGAACTAAGGAGCAATTTCCTGACAGTTAGAACAATTAACCAATGGAACAGCTTGCCTCCAGAAGTTGTGAATGCTCCAACACTGGAAGTTTTGAAGAGGAGATTAGACAATCATTTGTCTGAAAGGTTACAGGGTTTCCTGCCTGAGCAGGGGGTTGGACTAGAAGACCTCCAAGGTCCCTTCCAATTCTATTACTCCGTTAAACCTCTGAACCTCAGTAAATGTCTGTGGAGATTCATAGTCATCCAGGTTATGGCAACTGGACTTTCTGTTGTTGTTGTTGTTGTTTTCTTTGAAGATGTTTCTTCAGAGCTGAAGAAGCTTCTTGGGACAACTCTGGACATCAGCCACAACCATGCCATCCAAGATCCGTCCTTTTTTGACGAGATACATTTAATAAAAGGCAGGGCCTTGATTGGATGGTTGTGGCTATTTTCCTGACTTTGTAACACACGCAACCCCACCCCCCTGCAGAAATCCCTGTTAATATTGCAAGAAAAAGACTCTGGCTGCAGCTGACAACGAAAAGCTGAATTCACACACCACCTATTAAACTAGGCTAAAATAGGATTGAGGGTCTGGCATGTTGTGGGAATGCAGCCCTTTATGTGAGCATGACCCGTGTGAACCAGAGCAGTGCAATCGGTAGAAAAGTGCAGAGAAGGGCAACCGAGATGATTAGGGGCCTGGAGGCTAAAGCAGATGAAGAACGGTTGCAGGAACTGGGTATGTCTAGTTTAATGAACAGAAGGCTCTGGGGTGACGTGATAGCAGTCTTCCAATATCTCAGGGGCTGCCCCAAAGAAGAGGGAGTCAAGCTATTCTCCAAAGCACCTAAACGCCAGGCAAGGAATAATGGATGGAAACTGAACAAGGAGAGATTTAACCTAGAAATAAGGAGAAACTTTCTGACAGTGAGAATAATCAACCCAATGGAACAGAAGTTGCCTTCAGAAGTTGTGGGAGCGCCATCACTTGTGACTTTCAAGAAGAGACTGGACTGCCATCTGTCAGAAATGGTGTAGGTCTCCTGCTTGGGTGGGGGGTTGGACTAGATGACCTACAAGGTCCCTTCCAACTCTATCTGTTATCTGGTGCTTTGGAAAATAGTCTGATCCCTTCATCTTTGTAGGAGCCCCTCAAATATTGGAACAGTGCTACTTGTTACTCCTAATTCTTCTTTTCATTAGACTAGACATATCCAATTCCTGTAAGCGTTCTTCATACTTTTTAGCCTCCAACTCTTTAATCATCTTGGTTGCTCTTTTTTGAATCTCTGGAAAGATCCAGAGTTTCAATGAGACAGGCTGGATATGGTCATGTGATCAAAATTCAGAGGCTTGGCAACTGACTCATATTTATGACGGTTGCAAGTGTCCCCTTTTGCAACTTCCTGACAAGTCAACGGGGGAGCCAGGTTGACTTAACCACTTCCTTACTCATTTAAGAACGGTGGTGATTCACGTAGCCACCGCGGCCAGAAATTTCGTACAAATGGGGCAAAACTTGCTTAATGCATGTCTCACTTAACAACCAAAATTTTAGGGGCTCCGTAGTGGTCACGAGGTCAAAGACTGCCAGTATGTGAATGAGCTCTGGAGTAGTTGGTTTATGCAGCACCAAATAATCCCCCAAGAGCCCAGCTTCGCCCCGGATGCTATGGCACCAGTGATGGGAGTCACAAAATATTACTACCGGTTCTGCAGGTGAGGCTTGGTGGGCTGGTCTTGTCTTGGTGGGCGTGGCTTGACGGGCATGGCAGAGGAAGGTTATTGCAAAATTCCCATTCCCTCCCTGCCCCACTAACCTGCTTTCCAGCTCTGTTCTCCCGTGTAGGGCAACAAAAGAAGACCCAGCCGATCAGCTGGGACTCAATGGGAAGCAGAGAATAGATGGGGGTGGGGCCAGTCAGAGGTGGGATTTACCGGTTCTCCAAACTACTCAAAATTTCCGTTACTGGTTCTCCAGAACTGGTCAGAACCTGCCGAATACCACCTCTGTATGGCATTCCCCTTTATTTTTTTATTTTTTATTTTAAAGTAAACTTTATTAAACATTAAAAAGATATATACAAAATACAAAACATTTCGTTAAAACCAAAACCAAAAACAGAACATATACATTACAAATTACTTAGACAGTTCTTCTTGTCAAACAATATTCTAATACTTATTTCATATATCTGGTTAATACTCGTATTATAACCTCTTTATATTTTTCTTTCCTTATCTATTTACTCACTGGTTTCTATTATTTATCCAATTATACCAGTTTTCCCAGATTGTATAATATTTTGAGTCTTCCTTTTCTTTTAATTTTAGGGTTTGTCCATTTCAGCGCAATCGTAGACTTTTCGTATTATCAAGTTTTCTACTGGCATCCGATCACCCTTCCAGCATTGTGCAAGTGCTATCCTTGCCGCAGTAATTATATGTAAAATTAAATCTTTTATTTCTTTTGTGTATTCACCTGTTATTATTCCCAATAAGAAAACTTCTGCCTTAAATTCTAATTGAATGTTCGTAATTTCTCTTATCCATGTTCGTATTTTTGTCCAATACTTTTTACTCTTCGGGCAAAGCCACCAAGCGTGGAAGAAGGTACCCCTTGTTTGTTTGCATTTCCAACAAAGTGGGCTTAAATTTGGATACATATTGGCTAATCTCGAAGGCATCAGATACCACCTATAACAGTGATCCCCAACCTTTTTTATGCCGCGGCCCGGTACCGGCATCAGCTGGGCACCGCCATCTTGTTTTGATGAAAAAGTGCTTCCGGTGAGCTTTCTACCCGGAAAAGCTCACCGGAAGCACTTTTTCATCAAAACAAGATGGCGGCGCCCAGCAAACCAGCGGCCCGGTAGGACTTGTTCCACGGACCGGTACCGGTCCGCAGACCGGTGGTTGGGGACCCCTGACCTATAATACATTTTGTATTGATTCTCTTTATATACCGTTGATTTTGTTATTTTGTAATTTTTCTTCCAAATTCTTTCCCAGTCTTCCAAATTGATGTTGTGCTCTACATTCCTTCCCCATGCACTCCTCTTTAATTTGATTTCATTTTCCAAATACATCAGCGCCCATCCCAACCTCCTTTGTTACCAGTTCTCCGCTCTGATTTTGCTTGACCAAAGGCACTTTCTCAGTGTCCTCTCAGGAGCCCCAGATAAGTACTCCAAGATATTGGGTAGGCAGCGAGAACCTACTTAAGGAACCTTCAATTCGACATGGAGAATATATTATGCAAATCTAGCATTCTGGCCCCATTTCTTTAGCTGTGGATTCATTTCCAGCTCTTCTTGAATAGGCTATTTTTATCAAATTTGAGGGCATTTGTTCAGAATGAAGATGGGAAGGAGAGTTCAGAGCAAGAAGGGGTAAAAAAAAAATATGCATGGTGGAATCATGTTCAGATACTTCAAAGGAAGAAGCCAAGGTTACTTCCAAGGTTGCTAAAATGGGAACCTTCTGCAGGTGAGAACTTCTCTCCACATTCAGTGGTTGTCTCCATACAGGCAGTCCTTGTTTAGCCACTGCCTCATTTAGCAACTGTTTTTACCATCCCAATGGTGATGAAAAAAGTAACTTTATGACCAGTCCCTACTTTTAACTTATTATTACCTTTATTGTCAGAGTATAACACATGTACAATGAGATTGGCTGAGCCTCCCTTTGTGCATTCCCCCCCAACACAACTCGCAGTGAGGACAGAAGTCCCTAACCCAGTGCCAAACTTACCACACTGTGTGACCTTGTTGCACAATGCTCCGGCCCTGCAAGTCTATCATACTGTGTTGACATGAAGTTATTTTCTGTTCAGGAGTCTTGACAGCCCACGGGTAGAAACTGTTCTTCAGCCTGTTGGTGCAGCTGGCTATGCTTCCATATCTCCTATCCAGTAGAAGAGCTGACCCGGGTGTGAATCATCCCTGAAAAATTTCCTCACTCTTCTAAGGCAGCGAGCCCTAGCGACGTCATCTAGTGGTATCAGGGAACAGCCGATGATGTTTTGTGCTGTGCTCACCACCCTCTATAATGTCTTTCTATCCGTGGCTGTCAAGCCAGCATACAACACTGTAGTGCAATATGTGAGGGTGCTTTCTATCATGGACCGGTAAAAGGAGGCCATCAATCCTAAGCTAATGCAATCCTAAATTGTATTAACAGAGGGATACAATCAAGATCAAGGGCGGTACTAATACCACTCTATAAAGCCTTAGTAAGACCACATCTAGAATACTTTATCCAGTTTTGGTCACCACACTATAAAAAAGATGTTGAGACTCTAGAAAAAGTGCAGAGAAGAGCAACCAGGATGATTAGGGGACTGGAGGCTAAAACATACGATGAACGGTTGTGGGAACTGGGCCTGGCTAGTCTAGTGAAGAGAAGGACCAGGGGAGACAGGATAGCAGTCTTCCAATATTTGAGGGACTGTCACAGAGAGGAGGAAGGGGTTCACCCTATTCTCCAAAGCACCTGAAGACCAGAGAAGGAATAATGGATGGAAACTGAACCTAGAAATAAGGAGAATTTTTTTCTGACAGTGAGAACAATCAACGCATGGAATAGAAGTTGCCTTCGGAAATTGTGGGAGCTTCATCCCTGGAGGCTTTCAAGAAGAGACTGGACTGCCATCTGTCAGGAATGGTGTAGGGTCTCCCGCTTGGGCAGGGGGTTGGACTAGATGACCTACTGTTAATCTGTAATGGGCCAGGTCTCTATAGAGATTTCTCAGCTATCCAGATCACGGTTGTCCCAAAGGGCTTTTTTTTTTTTTCTAGAGGCAAATGGACTTTCTGGTTATTCTTTGAAGACCTTTCACTTCTCACCCGAGAAGTTTCTTGGATGAGAAGCAAAACATCTTCAAAGAAAAACCAGAAAGTCCAGTTGCCTCTTGAAAAAAAAAAAAGCACCTTTGGGACTAAAAGGGGCAAAGCATGACATGTTCTACCAACGTTTTTGGTGAGGTCTTTGAGCATCTCTATGTTGCCTCCCCCTCGCCCGTCTTCATGCATGCCCTCTTAAGCCACTCTGCGGAGAAAGTGCCCGTGTGTTGGGCTGTAACCGCCACAAAGGCCTTTCCACTCCACAGTGGCTCAAAAAGGACATTACCAGCACAGTGGGAACTGAAATGCAAGCATCTTCCAGGCATCATCAAGTCCTTTCCTTCGCGGCGAGGAGTCTGATTCATCAGCTGCTGCTTATGTGTTTCGAGGGTTTGATGGCTCCGCAAAGAACAGCTGGCTTTTCTAACTTAGGGATCCGAATGGCCCCAACTTGGAAGAGTGCAGGGCTGTTAATTTTACCCTGGGACACCCGTGTACGCTTGCAGGTGCTGTGAAGGCCCTTTGAAGGCAATGAGATGTCCTTCCACAGCTTCTTATTTATAAAGAACGAGAACCGGGGAAAGGGGGGGGGCAGGGTTGTTTTTTTTTTAATCGGGGAAAAGGGGGGGGGGGGGGGGGGGGGGGTGGAAGGAATCTGGAAAGCCCCAAAGGTTAACATTTTCAACATCCCCAAAGACGGTCCTGAGCGGTAATTTTGTGACATAATCGGGGGTGGGGGTGGGGTGGGATTCTAACGGTTTGGACCGGTTCTATAGAACTGGTTACTATGATTCTGCACAGTTCGGAGAACTGGCAAATCGTGCCCCTGGCTGGCCCCACCCGTCTCCACCC
>NW_020720192.1:865-11713 GCF_900518725.1 Notechis scutatus | reverse complement strand
TTCTTTTATTTTTCTTATATGTACCCATTTCATGTATTCACAACTATGTATACACTTATACTTATTATCTTGTAAACAATTGGCAAATCAAATAAATAAATAAATATATAAATAAATAAATAAATAAATAAATAAATAAATAAAGGGTTACTGCTGCCCATAGCATTGCTCTGTTCCATTCTGATTCCTGTTATTATTAAAGAGTTGAAGCCACTGGTCAGATGTCTGGTCTCCTTATTCTCCAAACTTAACACTGGCGACGAGGATGGGATGCGGAGACCGAAGAGCTGACTAAACCTACAGAGCAACCTACAGAGCACGTGGTTGATCACGCACCATCAACGGCAACATGGCCAGTGGTGTCGTACCACCCGCTCCATTCAACCCAGAAACCGAAGACTGGGAGTCATACATGGATAGGTTCCAGATGTTTCTGGAGACCAACAACCTAAAAAATGCAACAGCGGGAAAAAAAAGAGCTATCTTTCTAACTCACTGCGGCCCGACCGTGTTTAAGATGGCAAAGTCACTTGCCAGGCTAGCAGAGGTAAAAGAGATGGACTGGGACGTCCTCGAGCCTTTACTACGGGCTCACTACGCACCTACGGTGCCAACCCTCGTCAGAAGACACGAATATTACTGGAGGGACCAACAGAAAGGCGAAAGCCTCGCTGATTATATCGCGGACCTCCGAAACCTTGGAGGCCTCTGCGGATTCGCAGACTTAGAAGAAGCTCTCCGGGACCGTTTGGTTCTGGGCCTAGAAGACGGCACGATCCAGAGTAAAATTATGGCTAAGGGGGACATCAGTCTCAACGATGCCCTTAAAGAAGCCTTGGCAGCAGAGGCGACCAAGAAGTCGGCAGCCCGAATGCGCCGCACCAACGCACCACTACATAAACTCGCCACTGATACCTCGCCTCGCTCAGAGAGACACCCGGTATCAACTCACCATGAAGACCTAGAGTCCCCGTCCGACAGCGATGAGGAAGAGGTCAACCGACTGCGAACGGAGCGAGATCAGTCCACACAACACTCCTTTCGACTATGTGCCGGTTGTGGATCCAATCACCCACGATCCGGCTGCAAATTCCTCGACGCGCTCTGCCGAAATTGCGGGAGGCGAGGTCACATCGCAAAGGTTTGCAGAAGCAAACAAAATTCCAAACCCCGACAGGCCGAATGCCAGTCTTCAGGATTCTTCGGCACACACCGAGAAAAATTAAACCACTCCTACAGAAACAAACCGTCCACCACTTCCACCAGGCGTGAAGAAACCCGGCGGGAAGAGACCCACCAAACAATCACCATAGGCCACGCTACATCCCTTGATGCTGGGAAAATCCGAGTAAAGGTCGCCATCGAAAACAAACCGTGCGTGATGGAGGTAGACTCGGGATCTTCCCTCTCGATGGTGTCGTGGAAAACGCTCCAACAGCTCCTTCCAACGATTCGCCGCCAAGACCTTAACCCTCAAAGGGTTATACTCAAAGACTATCAGGGCAACCGAATCCCCGTCGTCGGGTCCCGCAGATTCCAGGTCTCATTCAAGGACCGCACCGTCGCACTACCACTGACTGTCGTGGATCGCGACAGGCCTAGTCTTCTAGGCCTCCAATGGTTCAGGCCGCTCGGAATCACTGTAGCCGGAGTCCACAAGGCTGAAAGCGTCGATTGGGAAGAGGCACTCGTGCAAGAATTCCAAGACGTTTTCGCGAACGGACTAGGCAAGTATAAGGGGACCCCAATCTCGTTTAACTTGAACCCTGAAATAGCACCCATCCGCCTTAAGCCGCGTCGGGTGCCGTTCGCCTTAAAGCCTAAAATCGACGAACAACTCGATAAGCTGATAGCGCAGGGCATACTGGAACCTACCGACCACGCCCGTTGGGAAACCCCGATAGTAACGTCTATCAAGCCTGATGGGTCCCTAAGAATTTGCGGAGACTACCGGGCCACATTAAACCACGCACTGCAGCAAAGTGCTTATCCAGTACCGGTAGTGCAACACTTACTCCATTCTCTGGGCGGCGGGAAAGTTTTCGCCAAACTAGATTTAGCCCAGGCGTATCAACAATTGCCTGTAGACCCAACCACAGCCGAGGCGCAAACGATCGTAACACATGGGGCGCATTTAAATGCAACCGGCTCCAATTCGGAGTAAGCGTCGCCCCTGGAATCTTCCAGAGCTTAATGGAAAGGTTGTTACAAGGGATAAAAGGCGTTGTCCCATATTTCGACGATGTACTCATCGCCGCACCTAACAAAGACATCCTAGAAAAACGACTCAGAGAGGTTTTACGAAGATTCCAAAATGCAGGCCTCAGAGTAAAAAAAGATAAATGCCACTTATGTACCGAAAAAGTAGAATTTTTGGGATACCTCCTGGACAGCCAAGGAATTCATCCCACCGAAGACAAATTACGAGCAATTAAAAAGGCACCCACTCCTAGGAACAAGGCAGACCTACAGGCGTTCCTTGGACTTATCAATTTCTATAATGTGTTTTTACCCCACAAAGCAACAGTAGCTGAACCATTGCATAGACTATTAGACAAAAAAGCAGCGTGGGTTTGGGGACAACGGGAACAACATGCTTTCCAACAAGTAAAGAAATTGCTAACTTCTGATTCAGTACTTATGCAGTACAACGAGACTCTGCCGCTCACTATCACGTGTGATGCATCACCTTTTGGGGTTGGGGCAATTCTGGCCCACGTGTTACCAAACGGAGCAGAAGCCCCGATCGCGTTTTTTTCGTGAACCTTAGCTAAAGCTGAACAAAATTATAGTCAGCTGGACAAAGAAGCTTTAGCTATTGTTGCTGCAGTTAAAAGATTTCACGAATATGTTTATGGCCGTGCATTTACAATAATCACTTATCATAAACCACTACTGGGGATCATTGCGGGTAATAAACCAACCCCGTATATATTGTCCCCCAGAATGACCTGTTGGTCTGAATTTCTGGCGGCCTACAACTACACTTTGCAGCACCGCCCGGGGAAATCGATTCTCCACGCCGATGCATTGAGCAGAACACCGCTCCCAGACGCTGTTGTGGATCCAGCCCCAACCCTCTCAACACTACAGATTGAAACTCTACAGGCACCACCCTTGACGGCTAGAGACATTGCTTTTGAAACGAAACGTGACCCAGTTCTGCAACACATACTATGCTGGGTTGAACGGGGGTGGCCGACGGACCAAATTGCACCTGAATGGGTGCCCTTCAAAGCCCGCCAAACCGAGCTGTTTTCCCAAAAAGGCTGTATCTTGTGGGGCGATCAAGTCGTAATCCCTGCCAAATTGCAACAGACTGTGTTGGCGGTATTGCATGAGGGACATCCGGGCATTGTGCGGATGAAATCACTCGCACGCAGCTACGCTTGGTGGCCGGGAATCGACAAAAGAATCGAGGCCTGGGTCGCTACGTGCCAACGGTGCCAGGACGTCAGCAACGCCCCACCGAAAGCAAGCCCAACCGAATGGGAAACACCGAGGGGACCGTGGTCCCGTATTCATATTGACTTTGTGGGGCCTACCAAAGGTCACACTTTCCTGATTACTGTCGACGCCTATTCTAACTGGCTCGAGATTCATCAAATGCACACAACTACAACCGACTCAGTTATTAATAAATTAAACAGACTATTTGCCACGCACGGGTTTCCGGACGTGTTGGTCTCGGACAACAGCCCGCAGTTCACTGCATTGCCCTTTGAACAATATCTGGCTGATCGGGGCATCTGCGATGCGCTGACCTCGCCCGCGCACCCTGCGGCGAATGGACGTGCAGAACGCATGGTACAATTTGTGAAAAAGACCCTGCATAAAATGGAATTTGGCAACATCGACGAGAAAATCAATCAAATCCTCTTATTGCAGCACATCACACCCCACAGCGTGACCAACAAAACACCCGCTGAACTTCTTATGGGGCGGAAAATACGATCGCACCTTGACCGGCTCCACCCCGCTTTCGCACCAGAAAAACCTGTCGGCTCCAGCAGCAAATGCCGGGAATTTAAGGTAGGCGATTTAATCTTTGCCAAAAACTTTTACGGCGACCCGTTATGGATACCCGCAACCGTTACCCACCTCACCGGGCCTAGATCTTACCGCCTGCTAACAGACAATGGGAGGGTGTGGAAACGCCACATAGACCAACTCCGATCGAGATTATCACCCAGCGGCCATGACTTCCCCGGTTCAACAACTCAAGGGGGAGGGAGTATCGAGGGAATTGACTTTGATACAACTAATAGCGGGTCAACGGGAGCCCTACAGCCCAGCGAAGCACTGGAACGTGAAGCGGGGAGGGAGTTGATGTCTTCAGGGAACTTTAATACAGGGGAAAACGAACTGCAAAACCCCGAAGAAACACGCAGCAGCAGAGACATCCACAGTGAATGCAGCACGGAATCGCTGTGCAGCGAAATAGAACTTAACAATGGTCATCCAAATGCTCCACCGGAACCGGACATTGGACAAAACCCGGTGGAGCCTCGGAAATCATCCAGACAGACCAAACGGCCTGCCTATCTTGAGGATTTTATCACAGCTCCCCTCAAACGGAACCCAAGGGGGAGGGGTGTTGTGAATCAATAAAAGTGAATAACCTAAATGCAAATTAGGGGTTGAAAACCTGCACACTTGATTGGTCCTTATACAACAACTTGGGATTGGGCCAGAACCAGTCCCTGATTGGTCACTTTTGGGACTGTCCTTATTGGTCAGTAGTTGGAACCTGTTGCGCATTTTCATTGGTTAATAAGGCAGCAGCTAACCCTATAAAAGGGTTACTGCTGCCCATAGCATTGCTCTGTTCCATTCTGATTCCTGTTATTATTAAAGAGTTGAAGCCACTGGTCAGATGGCTGGTCTCCTTATTCTCCAAACTTAACAGTTGGAGACCCCTGATATGGAATATCCTTGAATGCTATTGTCTTGATTGTCAGCTACCTTAAGTCTCCCTGGGAAAAAGGAGACTCCATATTTAACCAATAAATGTAGCACTGTCTTTTCACGCTAATGAAAAGTGTTGGTGTTGGCTAATTGTGGTTGTTCAACAGAAAAAATATTTTTTTCACCTAGGTTGACCTTAGAAACATCTCTTTTTATCACAGGGTTCATATTCAAGTGATACAGCAAAAAATGCCCAACTTACCTTTTTGGGGGGTCATATTCTCATGACTTTCCTCCATTTCATCTCACTCTAGTTTGAGAAACTGGACAGTTAGTTTTAATCTTAGTTCACCCAGCGTGGTGGCCATATAAAATTAGCAAATAAACATACAAATAAACAAAGAACAGATGCATTAAGGGTGACAGCCCAAATTTGTAATGAAGTTTTCCTTTATTGAAGGTGGCTCTGGACCACTTTCAAATGGGGATGCCCTTGCAATGATACATGTACTCCAGAAGAAACCTTTCCAGATCCAACTGGTCACAGGTTTATTCATCACAGTTTTATTCAATTTTAATAAATCTAGTAAAATAAAATAAAAATCATAAACATTTTAGAATAAATTACATTCTAAACTTTAATATTAATACAGAATCTCACTTTAAATTCATGGGTAAATGAAGAAAGGAGGAGTGCACGGTAAAACACCCATGTGGAGGACCATTAATTGTCACTTCATGCTTAAATCTTTTCTCAATTGTTTTGGTCCCAAATTTATTAACTAGAAATGTCCTGTATTGCAATGAGATATTCTAGAAGCAAAAGGAAGAATCTTTTTATGTATCTGATATCAACACAGTTGAGAAAGTCCAGAAATATTTCATAAGAAGAGTTCTCCACCCCTCTACTTGTTGCAGAATACCTTATGCCACCAGACTTGAAATTCTAGGCCTAGAAAACCTAGAACTATGCCGCCTTCAGTCTGATCTAAGTAAAGTATATAAAAATAAACATTGTAATGTCCTACCTGTCAATGAATACTCCAGCTTCAACCATAACAATACAAGAGCAAACAATAGATACAAAATCAAGGTAAACCGCACCAAACTTGATTGCAGGAAATACGACTTCAGCAACAGAGTGGTCAATGTCTGGAATACTCTACCTGACTCTGTGGTTTTTTTCCCCAAACCCCAAAAACTTTAACCTTAGATTACTATTACTATTACTTAAATTACTATTGACCTCACCCCTTTCCTAAGAGGTCTGTAGGGGGTGTGCATAAGTGCACCAACATGCCAACCATCCCTATTGTTTCTTTTATTTTTCTTATATGTATCCTTTTAACGTATTCATAACTATCTTTATACTTATACCTGTTATCTTATAATCGCTTGACTAAATAAACAAACAAACAAACAAACAAAATGAAGAATCTGTCAATAGTTGTATCCAGAGGTGTTCAGCAAGTTTGGACTGGTTCTGGTGTAATGGTAGCGGAAATTTCGGCCAGTTCAGAGAACTGGCAAATAGCACCTCTGGCTGGCCCCACCCATCCACCCCTGCTCTTTCCAGTCCTTTATTCCATTGATTTTTTTAGCTCAGCTGATTCGCATGCCAGAGCAGATTGCTGCACCTCAGCTGAGCTAAAAAACAGCTTGGGTGATCTTTGAGTGCTGCACGCGAGAAGCACGTGGAGCCCACCGAACTGGTTGCATGCAATTTGGAATCCCACCACTGGTTGTATCCCCTGCAACATTGAGTTACTTAAAAAATTCGTATTTACCTAAGTGAAGTCCAGCAACTACTTGACTAATGTTCATGTCTACCTCCATTTTTTCATTAAGGGTTAGTTGTAACATATTTTGTTTGGCATTCCTTGTTTTCCTGCTTAGTCTCTGCCTCAGTCCAAATGTGTGGAAACTTGTCATCCTGGATTTTTCAAGCAGGCTCGGGAAGGAGAGCCAGTTTGCTGCTATGATTGTGTTCCTTGTCCAGAGGGGACCATCTCCACTCAGGAAGGTGGGTGTTACTAGCGAAAAGGGTACTGGATACCTCCAGAGCATTTTGATCAATGTGCATTTTAAAAGAGATATCTAAGGTTAACAATTTTGTGGTTCTCAATTTTCAAAGTGCCCAATTTCTTCCATAATGGGAGGAATAAGAATTTTTTTTTTTGAGGGATGAGCTAGGAAGATATAGAAGAACATGGTGGATTATGCATGGTTACTTTTGCCATAGGAAATTTTTCTTTTCTTGCCAGTTTGGAGCTGTCCTCCCATGTTCACTGTTCTTAGGAACATCTTCTTTCAAATTGAGAAGTGGTTTCAGATCAATGGCATTTGCTCACCCAAACCCAGTTTATATTACAGGCCAAAAGATATATGAATCAATCAATTCATCAATCAGTCAATCTTTATTAAGGTCATGTAACCACATAAGTAGAAAGATCTAATTCAGATAACTCTGGAGGGAGAGTTCAAGGGACGAGGAAAATACACACAGAAGACTTGTCATAAAAGATGTGGAAGAAGGGACATAAATTAAATTTATCATTATTAGGGGGAAAATTTGCCTCTTTTATTTTTAGTGCTGTAATTTTCCATATTATGGTTTAAGAGGTAAAACCCAAATATTGTTTATAGCCCAGTTGAACATTCCCAGATTTAGCATAACTACCATCATGGTTTCCTTGATTGGATTGTTACTGTGACTTACCTTGTATATTGTATATAAATTAATGAATTAATTAATCAATCAGTCTTTATTTAGATCATGGGACCACATAAACAGAAAGAAGTAATTCAGGGGACCATGAAGGGAGAGGGTTTGGGTTCAAGGGACAAGAGAAACACACACACAAAACTCGCCATAAAAGACATGGAACAGTTTTGTGTGAAAGAAGGAATGTAAATTAAATTTACCATTATTAGGGGTAAAATTTGCCTTTTTATTTTTCATGCTTTAAATTTCCATATTATGGATCAAGAGATAAAACACAAATATTGTTTATAGCCCAGTTCAACATTCCCAGATTCAGCATTGCCACCATCATGGTTTCCTTGGTTGGATTGTTCCTGAATCTCTTCTTATCGTTCCAATTTTCTTGCTTATTAAATAATGAAATACAAATAGTTACAACAGCAACAAAAAAGGGATATAGTTGTGGTTCTAATAGGGACTATTAACTATTGGTATTAAAAGGAAACCAATTTTACAGAAATCAGGGAGAAAAGAGAACCAACTAAGCAATTGTATTTATTTCATATGATGTAACAGAATACAGCATTAATACATAAAATTAGCAGAAACAGCATATAAAATGAGTATCAAAATATAAAACACCAGAATAGTAAATTATTTTTAAAATGCATAATAGGAATGATGGGTACAGTTATGAATAACATTAAAGTATGTATGAGCAGTTACTAAAGTAGCTAACCCTATCACCGGATCATTTAACCATTGGACAGCAATGCCCTTGAAATGATGTATTTTAAGCAGGGATCCAGAGAACATTTTGAGCAGGCATTCCCTTGAAACATGATATAAAGTTCATGGGATGATCCCAAAGTCACAGTTAGTATTGTCAACCTGCCCCTATTGGATTTTTTTTTTTCAATATTGGCACCTGCCATGGTTGGTCAATATCATTTGACATCCAAAGAAGATCTTTCTTGAAAGGTGAAAAGAGATATAAAAGAAATATTACTTTCTGTTTTCTCAGATACTGAAAAATGCACCAAGTGCCCAGATGATCAATATCCTACCCAGAACAGAGTCCAATGTATACATAAAAGAATAACCTTCCTGTCCTATGAAGAACATCTGGGCATCATTCTGATCTCCTTTACCCTACTCTTGTTCCTAACCACAGGATTCATTTTATTCATATTCATTAAATACCTAGAAACTCCCATCATCAAAGCCAACAACCGCAACCTCTCCTACATTCTCCTGGTCTCCCTCTTGCTTTGCTTCTTGTCCTCCTTCTTCTTCATTGGAAAGCCAAGGACAGCCATTTGTCTTCTCCGACAAATGGTGTTCAGCATTGTATTCTCAATAGCTGTGTCATCTGTGTTGGCCAAAACGATCACAGTGGTGCTGGCATTCTTAGCCTCAAAACCAGGGAACAAAGTGAGAAAATGGTTGGGGAAGAGCTTAGCCAACTCCATCATCCTTTCTGGTTCTGCTGGACAAATTTTCATCTGTTCCATCTGGCTAGGAGATTCTCCTCCATTCCCTGAATCTGACCTGCACTCCCAGCCTGGAGAGATCATCCTGCAATGCAATGAAGGCTCTGTCACCATGTTTTATGTTGTCCTTGGCTATATGTGTTTCCTAGCTGCCATTTGCTTTACTGTAGCTTTCCTGGCCAGGAATCTACCTGGGGCCTTCAATGAAGCCAAGCTGATTACCTTTAGCATGCTGGTCTTCTGCAGTGTTTGGGTCTCCTTCCTGCCCACCTACCTGAGCACCAAAGGAAAGTCCATGGTGATTGTTCAGGTCTTCTCCATCTTGGCTTCCAGTGCCGGACTGCTGGGTTGCATCTTCTTTCCAAAGTGCTACATTATTATCCTGAGACCAGATCTAAACACTAAGGAACATCTAATGATAAAAGTAGAGAAATGACTGCGAAATTGTTTCTTAGGGTCATCACATTTAACTTTTTCTTTGCAATTATTGGTGTTTTGTATTCTTCCTTTGAATCAACGTGACAATACATTAATCAAATTAAATTCCATCATAATCATCAATTAGTAAAATAAACCAATTAATAATTGAAATTGTCATACACCCAGAAATGAACAAGCTCAGACTCTAAACTCTAAATCTGTTTGAACACAGTCACTTTCCCTCTCTATGACTTTTTCTTGAAAGTAAGTATGCAGGGAAGCTGGGTGTTAAGAGCATGAAGATTACCCTCACTTGCAACACTGGATATTTCTGGAGGTTTTGGGTGACATCACAGATCTTATGGGACCTCAGAGTTCCATGACTCTGTGTTGAGTAAGGGGGCGTGCATAAGCACACCAACGTGCCTACCGTCCCTGTCCTATTGTTTCTCTTATTCTTCTTTTATTTTTCTTATATGTACCCATTTCATGTATTCACAACTATGTATACACTTATACTTATTATCTTGTAAACAATTGGCAAATCAAATAAATAAATAAATAAATAAATAAATGAGTCATAACTATCCTAACATCCTTTCTGGACATGTCCATGGCCTGCTACAAAACAGCACCCAGAAGGCTTAACACCTTCTGTGAAGACTTGATCCACATAATGAAATGGAAAACAGCCATGAATCTTATCCAAACAGCCATATGATACTCTTGTCCCCAAATGGGGAAGATTTCAGCATTCTGCTATGTGAATGGAAAAAATAATCCAAGACAGAAAATGGCAGTTGGAAGAAATATCCTTCTGGGTTCAGTTGCAAATGGGGGAAAAAAACACTGGAAACATGGTGACTGCTTGGAAAGATGGTTTAATGGTGGACAGGACCACATCCCTTGGAGCTCTTGGCGAAGAAAAAGGGAAAAATGCTGAGGGTCCCTGGGTTTTATACCTTCTCTGGGGCATAGGAAGAGTATCCTGATTGGTTGCTGTCAGAGGTCATAGCTAGCTTTTTAGGTTGTCTGTCTGCTAAGTTTGGTTGCAGCTTAGTAGGTGGTGCAATGAAGGGCAATTAAATGGCTCTGCCTGAAGGAGGTAGATGTTTGTTATGTAGAATAGACTGGCCCAGGCCTTAATGGCCCATTCACAAAGGTGGGGGGAGGGGTTGAGTTTCTGCCTCTCTGAGTTTCTACTTCTCTTTTAGGGGAAATATTCTGCCCTTTTAAGTATATGCTAAAATAGTTCATTTTCCTAGGAGAGGGGTGGGTTTTAACTTCCAACATGGCAGCAGGGCATCCCTGAGTCTTCACTGT
>NW_020720187.1:0-11723 GCF_900518725.1 Notechis scutatus | reverse complement strand
TCAGGTTTGCAATTCCATCTCATATTCTTATTTCATCATTTCACAAATTCTAATTCCATTCAAACATTTCAAAAAAGTTTTCCCCTTAATTACTAATTTGAGGGTGCCACCCCTATGGCTTATATATCATTTAATTAACTCCCCTTTTAATCTCAATAATCATTTAACTTTTAATTATCACCTAAAAATTAATAATAATAATCTCCTAGCAACTACATATCATATATACCTTTTAGCTCAGATTCCGCATGGTGCTTTCCCCTTCAAATACATAGAAATGTTTATAATTACAAAAAGAAAAATTAATCTATTCAATTCATCATAAGAACTTACATTAATCTCATTACAACAATCCTCGTAATTCATTTCAACTATATTCTATAAATTTCTTAAACATAGTTAAGAAACTTGTGATAGTTCCCCATTTCCCCATTTATTCCATTTATCTCTATATATAATTTAACAAAAAATGAACATTCCTATAACAAAAAAAAATTAGTTTCAACCTTTCATTTTAATAATCTATATTTCCCTATTTTCTAAATAGTTTATTACTTCAAATACATTTATACTTCACCTCCTCACCTTGCAGAATCCCCTTTCTTAATATTCGATTTCCATATTTCTTTGTTTTCTGGTCCTGTTTCTTATTATTTCTTTTTCCCTTTGTTTTTCCCCTCCTTTTCTTACTCCAGTTTTTATCCCCCTCCCTCTTTTTAAGCTTCCTTCCACAATTTACTTTTCTGCTGTTTCCTTTTACTTTGTTTGGTTTTTAAAATATTCCCCTTTTTAATTACTCCCTCAAGTCTCAAATTTTTAATTCCCATTCTTTCCCCCCTTCACTTTAATATACGTTGTTCCAATTGTCCATTAAAGTTGGCCTCTTCTTTAATCAGCTCCTTCTCTTCTGGCACTCCTTGCTGTTCTTCATGCTCTAAAACCGCAATTTCCAAAAATTGTAAAGCAAAGCAAAACGGTTCACCTCTTTCTTGTAGCATTTCTTTCATTTTTTTTTAGTTCCATTTTTAATCCAAAGGAGATTCTGCATTTTAAAACACTTCTGTCCAGTAGTTTAATTCCACAGATATCTGTAAAGTTTATCTCCAATGATCAGCTTTTATTAATTCCACTTTGGGTATTTTTCAGATTCATCAAATAGTCCAATATCCATAGATTTAGAGTTTATACCAAAGTCACCAAACAGTTCCTAACCCTTCCTGCTTCTTTCTTTATTTTGATGTTCAATATTCCACTTTCACTTTCTAGGGTCTTTATTTACTTGTATCAAGTTTTTACTTATTTTGTATCAAGTCAAACTTTTAAGTAAATCAGATTGTAGAAAATCATAAATAAATTCTTTTGCCACTAGATGGCATTCTCTGTTATGTCCAAGCTTCACCCTTTTCTCCCACTTTTTTTTCTATTTAAGGCTCCCTTTTTTAAAAAAATTCAAAGTTCCAATAGATTCAAATATCAATTACTATTTTTATTTTTTTCTTTGGCACGTTCAAGTTCAGCTTTAGTTATGCCTGTTTAGTGCCAAGATCATATATTTAACCAGTTTCAACGAATATCTTCTTCCAGCTTCTTCCTGTCCAAGTTCAAAGCCATATTCAGCTGTTAAAAAAATAAACTTTTTTTCTTCTTCACTTTTTTTGTCAGCCGCTTTAGTTATTTCTCTTTAAAAAAAAAACTTATAATTTTAATTCCGGGGTACCTTAGATTTAGATGTTGCACCTAATTATCCCGGGTTTCTTGCTGTCCTCTTCTTCACCGCTCCTGCTCAATCTTATCCTGGCTAGCTCTTCCTATTCAGAGTGGCCGTATTTGACCACCGCTACAGCCGTCTTCAGAGGGGAGTGTTTGCCAAGCCAAGGAGGGGAAATAAAATAAAAATAATCAAATCAATCTCACCAGAAAGGAACTTCTGTGCTTGTCCATGTAGGCACCAAGTGACCACCCAGTTAGGGGGTAATTTGAAGGATGAGACAAGGATGTGGCACTGAGCGTTCTTGGAGAACCAGTAGCGGAGATTTTGAGTAGTTCAGAGAACCAGGAAATCCCACCTCTGACTGGCCCCACCTCCATCTCTTCTCTGCCTCCCATTGAGTCCCAGCTGATCGGCTGGGTCTCCTTTGTTTGCCCTGCATAGGAGAACGGAGCTGGAAAGCAGGTTAGTGGGGTGGGGAGGGAAGGGGGATTTTGCAGTAATCTTCCCCTGCTGCGGCCACCAAGCCACACCCACAGAACTGGTAATAAAAAATTTTGAATCTCAGCACTGGTTGGAACTCCAAGATCCCTTCCAATTCTGTTATTGTGCATTCTATAACAAATCGAAAGAGTGCAGAGAAGAGCCACAAAGACGAAGAGGCGTCTGGAGGCGAAAACATACGATGGTCACTTGAGAGAACTGGGTACGTTTTGCCTAACGAAGAGAAGGCCTAGAGGTGACATGACAGCTGTCATCCAATATTTGAAGGGCTGTCACAGAGAAGAAAAGGCTGGCCTATTCTCCTAAGCACCTGAGGCCAAGACAAGAAGCCATGAGCGAAAGCTTATGAAAGAGAGAAGCAACATCGAACGAAGGAGAAATTTCCTGTGGGTGAGAACAATCAATCAGTAGACCCCCTCCAGAGGTTGTGGGTGCTCCATCAATGGGGGGGGGCTCCTGCTCGGGCAAGGGGTTGGACTAGAAGACCTCCAAGGTGCCTTCCAGCTCTGTTATTCTATTCTTCTGTTTCTGGAGGACTCAAGGGACTTGGGTATATCAGGTTCAAATCTGGAACCAGGCATGGTAGACATGCCCAGGCTATAGAAGTGAAGGATTAGGGTGTGACATGACAATTGTCTTCCAGTAATTGAAGGGGTTTCACCAAGAAGAGGGGATGGACTTATTCTTTAAGGCACCAGAGGGCAGGTAGCACTAGAAGTAATGGGTGAAAGCTTGTTAAAGAGAGTACCAACTTAGAAGTAAGAACAGATAACAGATAATCAGAGTTGGAAGGGACGTTATAGGTCATCTAGTCCAACCCCCTGCCCAAGCGGGAGACCCTACACCATTTCTGACAAATGGCAGTCCTTTCTTCTTGAAAGTCTCAAGTGATGAAGCTCCCATAACTTCCGAAGGCAACTTCTGTTCCATGGGTTGATTGTTCTCACTGTCAGAAAATTCCTCCTTATTTCCAGGTTGAATCTCTCCTTGTTCAGTTTCCATCCATTGTTCCTTGTCTGGCCTTCGGGTGCCTTGGAAAATAGCTTTAACCCCTTTCCTCTCTATGGCAGCCCCTCAAATATTGGAAGACTGCAATCATGTCTCCCCTGGTCCTTCTCTTCCCTAGACTAGCCATGCCCAGTTCCTGCAACCGTTCTTCGTATGTTTTAGCCTCCAGTCCCCTCATCATCCTGGTTGCTCTTCTCTGTGCTTTTTCTAGAGTCTCAACCTCTTTTTTATAATGTGGTGACCAAAACTGGATGCAGGACTCTAGGTGTGGTCTTACTAAGGCTTTATAGAGTGGTATTAGTACCTTACTTGATCTTGATTGTATCCCTCTGTTAATGCAACTGAGGATTGGGCGAAATTTTCTGGCAGAGAACAATTAATCAATGATCTCTAGCTTGCTTCCTGCATGTCCCAAAGGTGCTTTTTCAAGAGACCACTGGACTTTCTAGTTTTTCTTTTGAAGACATTTCGTGTCTCATCTGAGAAGCTTCTTCAGTTCTGACTGGATTGTGTGGAATGGAAGGATTTATATTCCTTGCAGACAGCTGGTCCTTTGCATTCTTTGAGAGAGTTGTTGTGGCATCCTGGAGATTTGTCTGTGTCGTCAGGGTCACCCGAGTAGCACAAAATTCGTCGAAAATGACTAATTTGACTAAATTGAACATCCCTCCTCAACAGAAGCGGGTGGATATGGCATCATCTATCTCCGGTCTACAACCCGATCCTTTCAACAGTTCCAGGAAGGCTCCACACCCATTTGCAATACTCAGGTGACTCTGAGGACACAGACAAACCTCCAAGTGGCCTCAGCAACGCTCTAAAACTATGTAAATGACCAGTTGTCTGCAAGGAATATAAATCCTTCCATCGCCTGCCCTCCAGTCAGAGCTGACAAAGCTTCTTTGAATGAGAAGCAAAATGTCTTCAAAGAAAAAAAAAAACATAAAGTCCAGTTGCCTCTTGGGAAAAAAGCACCTTTGGGACAACCAGACCTGGAAGACTGAGAATCTCCATAGAAAACTTGTTTCCATCATTGGAGGTATTCAAAGAATGATTGGGCAACTCTTTGACTGGGTGGTATAAGGTCTTCTACCTTGGGCAAGGGGTTGGACTAGAAGACCTCCAAGGTCCCTTCCAGCCCTAGGATTCTGTGGTTTAACTACAATCTGGGTTCCTCTTTCTCAGGTGTTAAGGCTGAGGATTCATGGCTCTTGCAACCCCAGAGGTCTGTTTTGGTCAGAATAGGAGACGTTCTCCACCTGAAATGTCAAGTGTTTGACAACTTCACACCTGGTCCTGTGAAATGGTTCTTGATAGAAGAACCTCAGTGGAAAGTCATCTACCAAGACATCCAGACGGATGAAGCCGATGAAAGAATAAAAAGAGATTATCCAAATTCCAACACGGATTTCACCATCTCCATCTATAATGTTACGCTGGAAGATGCGGGGACTTATTGCTGTGTGAAGGAGAAGAGAGACGTGAGGGGATCGAAGGTTTTGCTTGGAGGACCTGGGACTCGTGTGGTTGTCGAAGGTGAGTGTGAACAAATGGTGGGATAGAAACAAAATGAGATGAACCAAAAAGAGAAAATGAAAAAAAAAATTAGAAGGCCGGGTTAAGAAAAAAAACAATGTAAGAAATCCAAGAAGTGTAGGAGGGAGGAGCTGGCGTTGCGGCAGTACGACATGCAATCTTAATGCTCTAAGATCGCCATGGATACCTCGGCTGCTGGACGGTCCTCACGGACCTAAACCGTCCCGTAGAGACAGTAACAGAGAAGGGCACATCCTGTTGATCCCAGGGACATCACAAAGTCCCTGGTTGATTCAGGAGAAGCCCTTTTTTCCAGCGGCAGAGAGGTGGCCATTGAAGCCGCTGAAGCTGGGACAGCTCCGGAAGGAAGAGGAAAGTGGAAAGCGAAAGTGCGTCGATCTGGTGAGATGATTTTTTAAAAATACTACTATTTGAGAGAACACCCTGAGAAGGGAAGAGAAAAAGTTTAAAGTGAAGACAGAAGAGGGAAAGCAGCGAGATTAAACCTGCAGTCAAGATGAGTGTGTTTAATATTTTTTATTGCTGGACTTTTTTACAAATGCCTTAAAATTTTAAAATTGACTGGACTTTTTCTTGAATTTTACATTCAATGATTCCTTTACTCTTTTTTTTGTTGTTGTTTAGAACTTTTTTCTTTTTCCTAGTGTTTCTGTTAAATATCTAAAAGCATCTTAGTTTAACTGCTTATTTGTTAGCCATTTTTAACTTTTTTTTTTCCTTTGGATTCAAGGTGGGAAATGAAAGTAGAGACAATAAGTAACACTGCCATCTAGAGGCTTGGAAACACTGTTTCTTTCTTTCTTCTTTGTGGCTTGATAAGCCTGACAATAACAAGAACAAGGACAATGAGCCAGTTTGTGAAGATAGTGGGATGAGCATGGAAGAATGTTATTACAGGTGCTCTTCTGGGTTACTATCTGTGGTTGCTTTCGGACAGTGAGAGAAAGCAAGAAGTAAAAAGAAAGAAGATTGAGAGGATCTTGAGAAGAAAATTTTAAAGCTTTTTTGGAACTTAACTTAGCAAGAGAGCCTTGGACACTATACTGTGGCAGTGTGTGGCTTGTTTTTTTTTTTCATTTGCTTTCTTTATCTTCCCCCCTTAATAATCTATTTTTTATTTTTTTTTTGCTGACATCTGTGACAGTGGCCTGTTAAAGGGTTTTTCCTTTTTAATTTTTAATCTTTAATTTTTTAATCCTCAGTACTTTGCTTTTTCTCTTTTCTTTTTCCCTTTGGATTCCTTTTTACCTCAAAGTATATTGATCTACTTATTTTTATTTTTTCTTTATTCTCCTTTTTTCTTCTTCTCTTTTTTGGGGATTTGGAACACTATTTTTATTATATTGTTTGAGCTTTTTCTATATTGATTACTTGGATTAAGGTATTGAACCTGAAGATCTTTTTCTTTTATTTTTTCTTATTATAATTTTTGCTTTTTTATGGTTTTCTTTTTAATCAATTGGATTTAATTGGAGGGGTATACAAGAACCCAAAGATTTTTCTTTCTCATTGCTTCTGCCTTGTAAAAATGAGTAGACGACCATCAAGTACTGGTTCTTCAATACCAACTACAGCTTCTTCGACATCTGGAGGACAACGATCAACAACAGCGATGTCACAGCAGGAAAAAGAGAAAGAGGTGACCCTACAGATGATTTGGCAAGGAGTTCAAGATATAAAGTTAAGAACAGAAAAAACAGATGATAAAGTTGAGAATATCCACCAGATGATGATGAAGTATGAAGAAAGAATCCAAAAAATTGAAGAAAGAGAGGAACAAAGAGATAAGAAGATTGGCGATATTTATAACAGATTGAACGTGATTGAACAGGACAAGAGTATGCTGAGGTGGGAAATAGATAGATCGGAATTCTATCTTAGATTTCAAAATATAGAGGAAGAAAAGGGAGAAAACTTGGCAGAAATAATGATAGAAATTCTGGCAGAAGCACTGGAAATAACTAAAGAGAAAATGATGGATGGAGTAGATGAAATTTTTTGAGTCTTTACAAGATGTGCAGTGAGAAATAAACTACCAAGAGAAGTACATATCAGATTTACGAAGAGGGCCATTAAAATGCAAATATTACAGATAGCAAGAGAGAAAACACTGAAATATAAAGGCAAGGAGATTGTGGTCTTGAAACAAAAGTACCTAGAAAAATAAGAGAGATGAGAAGAGAATATCAATTCCTGATTAAAATTCTTTTGAAGAAAAGTGTGAAATACTGGCTGATACCAGAAGGCCTTCAGTTTACATGGCAAGAGCAAAGACATAGAATTGATTCAATTGAGAAAGCAGAATTATTTTATGCAGAATATTTCAGAGACAAGAAAGATGAGAGGGAAAGACAAGAAGCAATACTCAAACTATAAGAGGAGTGCCTTGAAGTGATTCAAAAAGAACAAGGAGCTATAGGAGGCAATGGGGAACCTAAAGAACAACGAGAGGTGAGATCAACCAGAGCTGTTAACCCCTCCTATAAAGTATAAAACATGGAAGAGAAAAAATTGATTACAATTAATATAAATGGACTTAATTCCGCTATTAAAAGAAGCAAAATATTTCGTAAATTAGAAAAATTGAAATTTGATATAATTTGCCTACAAGACGTGCACATTAAAAAACAATATGAACAACTACTGGTGTAGCCAAAATTAGGGGAAATATTTACTTCACTGACACGAGTTAAGAAAAGAGGAGTAGTCTTATACATTAAAGATACAATTCCAGCAAAACAAATTTATATGGACGATGATGGAAGAGTCTTGATGGTGGAGATAATAGACAATAATGTGAAATTACTTTTAATTGAAATTTATGGTCCAAATGACAATCAAGAAGGATTTTATAAAAAACTACACAGGACAATAATTGACTTAGAATATGACAATATATGTATGTTGGGTGACTTTAATGAAATAATTAATGAGAAGATGGACTATAAAACACAGAAAACAATAAAACAAAACAGAAAGATCTTGCCAAAATCTTTTTTTTAAATGACGGATGAACTAAACCTAAAGGACACTTGGAGAGAAAACAATATTAAATATAGACAATATACTTTTTATTCAAATAGACACTCATCATGGTCCAGAGTAGATATGATATGGATGTCAGCAGAATTGATTACCAACATACAGGAAATCGAGATAGAAACTGGTACCTGGGCAGACCACAATCCAATGACAATTAAGTGGAAAGGACAAAGAAAAGTTCTAGATGGACTTTAAATAATGTTTTATTAGAAGAAAAAGACTTTACACAGAAAATGGAGAAAGAATTTGATTTCTTCTTCAAGGAAAATAGAACAGAAGATACATCAACACAAAACTTGTGGGATACAATGAAGGCTTACTCTAGGGGCTTGATAATAGACTATATAAAGATAAGAAACAAAAAGAAAAGACAAGTGTTGAAAATGTTAGATGATGATTACAAGAGACTTGAGAAAGAACTACAAAAATCACCATTAAAAAAAGATGTGAAAATACAAATGGACATAGTTAAACACAAAATGGGACTAATGGAAAAAGAGGAACTAGCACAGAAAATTAGAAATGCTAAGCAAAACTATTTTGAAGATGCAAACAAACCAGGCAGATGGTTAGCAAATAAATTGAAAAAGGAGAAAGAATCAAGAAAAATAGCTCAATTGATAGATAGATAACCAAGGGCAAGCCTGCTATGGAAACACAGAGAAGAAAAAAATTGTACAGAACTTTTATCAGAAGTTATATGAACAAGAGATAATAGAGGAAGGGAAGATTAAACAATACCTACAGAAAGCTAATTTGCCTCAGATACCAAAAATATTAAAATGATGTTAGAAGGAAACATAACAATGATGGAACTAACGGAAGCAATAAAAAAACAAAATAATGGAAAAGCACCGGGCCCAGATGGATTGCCAGCTGAATTTTATAAGACATTCCAGGAGCAGTTGAACCTTTTGCTTCTGGAAGTTATGAATGAAGTTATGTTAAAAAAGAGGACACCTAAATCATGGTCAGAAGCATATATTACACTTGTGCCAAAAGAGGAAGCGGACCCACAACTAATTAAGAACTATCGACCCATTTCCTTATTGAACTCAGACTATAAAATTTTTGCTTCAATAATGGCAGAAAGACTCAAACGATATTTAAATAATTTTATTCACCCCGATCAAAATGGATTTCTACCAAAGAGACATATTAAAGACAATATGAGAACTATCCTGGACACATTGGAAGACTACGAGGCACATCCTGAAAAACAAATGGCCTTGATATTCTTTGATGCACAGAAAGCCTTTGATAATGTAAATTGGCGATTTATGTTATCACAATTGGAACAGATGGGCTTTGGTAAGAAATTTATTCAAGCCATAGAAGCTATATATCATAATCAAACAGCAAAGGTAATGATTAATGGGGAATTAACAGATTCTATTGCTATAAAGAAAGGTACAAGACAAGGTTGCCCGCTGTCACCTCTGTTGTTTGTAACTAGAGATATAAGAGAGGCGAAAGAAATAAAAGGAATGAAAATTAAGAAAGAAGAATACAAATTACAAGCATTTGCAGATGACCTGGTTTTTATATTAGAAGACCCGCTGGCAACAGCGACTAGGTTGATAGAAAAGATAGAGGAATATGGAGTAGTAGCTGGTTTAAAAATAAATAAAGATAAAACAAAGATTCTGAGGAAGAATATGCTAGTAAAACAGGGAAGAATTGGCGGAAGTCTTGGAAATCCAGGTCGCAAATAAGGCTAAATACCTGGGAATACGTTTGACAGCAAGATGTGGCACACTTAAAGAGAATAATTATAATAAACTCAAGCAACAGATTGTGACAGACTTGGCAAAATGGGAAAACTTACCATTTTCATTAATAGGGAGAATATCAACAATTAAAATGAATATTTTTCCAAGAATTTTATATTTGTTCCAGACAATTCCAATTAGATTAGGGAAAGAGTATTTTGATGAGTTGAATAAAATAGTGCTGAAATATATCTGGCAGGGGGAAAAAAGCAAGAATAAAATTAAAGTTATTACAAGATGCTAGAATAAAAGGTGAGTTCGGTTTGCCAAATTGGGAGTTATATTATCAAGCGACAACTCTGATGTGGGTCAAGGAATGGATTACATTGAGAAATACTAGATTATTGACACTTGAAGGACATGATTTGTTGTTGGGTTGGCATGCTTTCCTATGGTACAAGGGAACTAAAACACATGGATATTTTAGAAGACACTATATACGAGAGGCTTTATTATTAAATTGGGAGAAGATTAAAAGGCAACACTATTTGAAAATTCCAGTCTGGCTTTCAACTATAGAAGCGTTTTCATATCCAGTGATATATAAAATGGAACAAACAGTTAGGTATGGAGAAATTATGAATGAAAAGGGTGAACTTAAATCTATGCAAGAACTGGAGCAATGAGGTATAAGGATGAATTGATTTTCATATGTGCAAATACATTCTAGATATGATAAAGATCTCAAAACAGAAGGTTTTTATGATAAATTGACTGCCTTAGATAAAATTTTAACAGGTACTGATGAAAAGGTGATTAAGAAATTATACGGATATTTATTAGAGGTTAAATTAGAAGAAGAAAGAAACAATGATGTGTACAATCCTCTGTGCTTGGAGCTCGAAACATCGTTAGTGACCCCACACGCCCACTTTAAGGTCTATTTCTGTGACTCCATCTGGGGAAGGGGGTTTTGAAGTATTTCTAGTAGGATTACCCGATTCTGGAGCAGCTTTGTTCGCTGAGCCATCCGTATCTGGTACACTCCCAAGAGTCATTTTTCTTGCCATGTTCATGTAGACATCCTAATTAGACCGCGTTGTTTCTCCGTGTCACATAATATAGGTCAGCATATGCATAATTTTGTATTTAATTTCTTTAATTAGTTTATTTATTTTGTCATGCTTATGTTGTGCATATTAGAGTTGGAGAATCTTTGAGATCTGTTTGCAACGAAATTTCATTTTAATGTATGTTGATTAGTGTACATTCAAAGTGACAATAAAGTTTCGTTTCTGATTCTATTCTATTCTATTCTATTCTATTCTATGCATTTCTTATTCCATTCCCTTCTATTCTTACTTCTATATTCTATTCTATTCTTATTTCTATATTCTATTCTACTCCACTCTACTCTATTCTATTTTTCTGGCTTTATTACAAATAAATCAAAAACAATCTCCTGTCTTTTCCCCACAGGTTTGCAGGGACAATCCATCTATGGTCTCTATTTGGGGCTTTTCCTGAACAAAGTAGCCATGATTCTCTTCCTCCTTGGCCTTTTCCAAATAAAGCAACACGGATGCTGCCTTGCAAGATATTTGGCTAAATGTAGACGCCGTCTAAGGCGGGACTAGAACTCACAGTCTCTTGGTTTGTAGCCTGGTGCCTTAACCAGTAGGCCAAAGGGGCTCCCTCTATAGGTAAAGTAAGGAAGAAAAGAAGAAGAAAAAGAGAAAAAAGAAAAAGAAAAAGAAAAAGAAAGAAGGAAGGAAGGAAAGGAAAGGAAGGAAGGAAGGAAAGAACGAAAGGAAAGAAAGGAAGGAAGGAAGGAAAGAAGGAAGGAAAGAAAGGAAAGGAAGGAAGGAAGGAAAGAAAGAAAGAAAGGAAAGAAAGGAAGGAAAGAAGGAAGGAAGGAAGGAAGGAAGGAAGGAAGGAAGGAAGGAAGGAAGGAAGGAAGGAAGGAAGGAAGGAAGGAAAGGAAAGGAAAGAAGGAAAGAAAATAAAGAAAGGAAGGAAGGAAGGAAAGAAAGAAACGAAAGAAAGGGTGGGAGGGAGGAAGGAAAGGAAAGGAAAGAAGGAAAAGAAAGGAAGGAAAGAAAAGAAAGGAAGGAAGGAAAGGAAGGAAGGAAGGAAGGAAGGAAGGAAAGAAAGAAAGAAAGAAAGAAAGAAAGAAAGAAAGAAAGAAAGAA
>NW_020720186.1:0-11724 GCF_900518725.1 Notechis scutatus | reverse complement strand
AAGTTTTCGGTACCTGTGGAGGCTAGCTCAACTGGATTCTGAAGCTTTTGTTGGGATCGCCCCTCCCCTTCCGGTCACTGATTGGTACATATGCGCAACGACCCCTTCCTCCAGTTCACATGGGGATTCCACTTGCAGAGCCAGGGCAATCCTAGTATTAACGGTTGTTCCATTCCAGGGGCCACAATAAAACACAAAGTCTCTTTATGCTCCCCCATGGTCATCTCTAGGGGTTCCGTTATGAAGCGTGCAGGGCAACCCCCCGCCACTGATCCATCCAATTGGCAAAAGGCTATGGGCATTTCTAAAGTTCTCAGTCTGATGCCCATCTCCTCAACCACTTTCATGTTGATTACACATCTCGTGCACCCAGAGTCTAGTAAGGCTAGCATCTCCCCTTCAGTCCCTGAAGTGGGTACCCTTAATTTTACTGGAATGGTCATGGGGCCCTTATTTGGACTTACCAGGAAGTCGTCTTCCGAGTCGGATTCACTCTCTTCAAGGAAGGTTGGAGGTCCCAGCTCCTCTCCTGCCGGAGGGGTGACCTCTGCAACCTCCCCCATCTTTAGCGTGGTTTTGCGAGGCTTCACTGGGGGATTTTAAGGATTCGTCCCTCCTCTCTGCACCCCCTTTGGATCCAGCTTGACCCTGCAGTCCGCAATCCGGTGGCCCTCCTTCCCACATCAAAAACAGGCAGTGGATTTGGGTCTTGCCATCACTCCTCCCTTCGGAGGCTTAGGGGCCTCTTGGAAGTGTGGGGGGGACGGCTTGCTCCATCCAGAGCCCCCCCCCTGCATCTGCTTCGGGTCAAATCTATTTCCACTTCTTCTGCCAGCAAGTACCACAACTGCAAATCATTAGGGTCCCTTCTGGAAATACACATCTGGTGTACGTCTTCATTTAGACCATCTTTGTAGGCTTCTATCAGGGCTCCCTGGGACCAGCCTCGGATATGGCATGCCAGCTGTCTAAACTCTTGGGTGTAGTCGGCCACTGACCTCCTCCCTTCATTTATGGTTTTCATCCTGATCCTGGCCTTTCACTCTGTTAGGAATAACATAGGTTACCTAACGTAGTTTGGGTAAAATAATATATATAGACTATGATTGTAAGTTAAAGTGTGTGTCACTTTAAACAGCAAAGCATGTAATTTTGGGTGCGGCTGTAAATCACCATAAGAGGGAGCAAGAGAACTTGATTGATTTCCTGGCTTACTGGATTGCTTGCAGACGATGATGGATTGATGATTTGATAACTGCATGTTTTCCCTGCTGTTGCTGAAGGAAGAAAAGAGGTTTGATTTCTTCATATCTCTACTGCAAAGAGATATATTGTTGGACTGATATTGTAAGTTTACTGACCTCTTTTTCGACACTGGACTTTGCAACTGATTAATCCCCGGACGGATTGAACTAGTGTATGATATATGGACTGTTTGACTATGCTATAAATCCTACTGGAATAAACTATTTAACTAGCACATTGTATCTGTTTTACTGAGTGTAAGCTGCAAAACGTTTATCTCACATATTTGCCTGCCTGTCTGACTGCCGTGCAGGTTCTGCTAGGGTGTATATCCCTAACACACTCCGCTAGTGGGTCCTCAAATCTTGCCCACAGCGCAGTCATGAATACGTTATAGTTCAGCAGTTGGGGGGAGTTATCATTATACAAAGTCACCATCCACTCTGCAGCTATTCCCTACAGGGCCCTGGTAACACATCTCACTTTGGCTGCTTCTGAGGTGAACTCTTCCCCGTATTCTTCCATATAGCTCCAAACTTGTGCCAGGAAGAAACCCAAGTCTTTGGGATTTCCCCCAAATTTCACTTCTAATGGAGGCAGCTTGAGGACTCTGTGTCTTCTGGGGACCACACCTACCGCTGGGGCCCCCGAGGCTGCAGCTGGCTGCTGCGCTGGCGCAGGCTGAATTATGGGGGTGGGGGCAGCTTGGCTGCCTCTGGCTGAACTTGCTCCCCCTTCCCCTTCATACCTTGGAGCGATGTGGGGCTGTCCGAAAGCTTCATTGAGGAGCTGCCTGGCTTGATCCAGTAACACTTCTCTCTTCTCCCTCTCTTGCCATGGCTCCTCTCTCCCATGCCATCGGGAAATGGTGATTCCAGGAGGGGGGGCTCTTCGGGATCCCTCCAGCCAACACCCAACGACCATCTGGGCTGCTCAGCTGGAACCTCTTCCAGAGTAAGGTCGGCTAGCAATTCAGCTGCTGGCACCTCCGGTATCAGCAACGATTGCCCCCCCCACAGCTCCCAGATCCTCCTGGTCACTCGCTGGAGATGACATGATATCAAACCCCCTCGGAAGAAAACTGGATATTTTCTCTGGGTGGGCTGGTGATGAGATTCAGAATAATGTCAGTCTGTGCTCCATTCAAAATCCAAGAAAGAAATACTTAGACTCCATAGATTAGAGAAAAGAATTCTTTTACTGAAAAATGAAATGGTAGCATCAGGTAAGATTCTGAATCTGAGAAATTAGGCGCGCAGATCACACATACAAAGTGATGGAATTGTTCCCACCCCCCAAAGTTCAAAAGATTCTTCCAATTAAAAGTTCTGGATATGATCATGTGGACATCTTCAGGTGGTGATGAGGCCTCTGTCCGTTGACCTTGGCATATTTTGATAAAGATTTGAAGCTGCGCAGAGAAAAGAAAGCTAAGTGAGAAATAGAAACCTAAAAGCAGGAAATGTATACTCTCCCCCCCTCCTCATTTACACAACACAAGAATTTAACACCTCCAGCTCTCTTCCCAGACTTACCGCCTCCTCCCCCCATTATTTATGGCAGCCAAAAGATGCAAAGCAGTAGCAGAAGATCTTGAAGGCTGACAGACATGATGTTCCAACCCCCTCCGAAGAAACTGGGTATTTTCTTCGGGTGGGTTGGTGAGTGAGATTCAGAATGATGTCAGGTGGTGCTCCATTCAAAATTCAAGAAAGAAATACTTGAACTCTTTAGTTAGAGAAAATATATCTTTTACTGAAAATGAAGTGGTAGCAGCAATAGAATTCTGAATCTGAGAAATTAGGCGTGCAGATCACATATACAAAGTAATGGAAATGTTCCCACCCCCAATAGTTCAAAAGATTCTTCCAATTAAAAGTTGTGAATATGATCATGTGGACATCTTCAGGTGATGATGGACATCTTCAGGTGATGATAAAGCTTTGCAGCTGCGCAGAGAAAAGAAAGCTAAGCAAAAAATAGAAAACTAAAAGCAGGAAATTTATACCCCCCCCTCCTCATTTACACAACACAAGAATGTAACACCTCCAGCTCTCTTCCCAGACTTACCCCCTCCTCCCCCCATTACTTATGGCAGCCAAAAGGTGCAAAGCAATAGTAGAAGATCTTGAAGGCTGACACATTAACAATTCTTCCATTATCATAATGATGTTATATCTCATGTTTTTACATTTGTTCTGGCTGTGAGATGCTCCTTTGTGTTCAGCTCTGGCCTCAGAAGGATAATATAGCACTTGGGGATGAAGATGCAGACCAGCAGACCAGCACTGGAGGCCAGGATGGAGAAGACCTGCACAGCCACCATGTGTTTCCCTTTGGTGCTCAGGTAGGTGGGCACAAAAGTCACCCAGACACTGCAGAAGACCAGCATGCTGAAGGTGGTCAACTTGGCTTCGTTGAAGGCCCCAGGCAGATTCCTGGCCAGGAAAGCCACCGTGAAGCAGACGGCAGCCAGGAAGCCCATGTAGCTGAGGGTGACGTAGAACATGACAACGGCCCCTTGGTTGCATTGCAGGATGATCTCTCCAGGCTGGGAGTGGAGGTCAGAGTCAGGGAAGGGGGGAGAAACTCCCAGCCAGATGGAGGAAATGAGAATTTGGACAGCAGAACAAGAAAGGATGATGGAGTTGGCCAAGCTCTTCCCCAACCATCTCTTCACTTGGTTTCCTGGTTTTGTGGCCAGGAAAGCCAGCACCACTGTGATGGTTTTGGCCAAGAGAGAAGAAACGGCAACTGAGAAGATGATGCTGAAAACCGTTTGTCGGAGAAGGCAGGTGGCTTTCCTTGGTTGACCAATGAAGAGAGAAGAAGACAAGAAGCAAAGCAGGAGGGAGACCAGGAGGATGTAGGAGAGGTCCCGGTTGTTGGCTTTGACAAGGGGAGTTTCTCGGTATTTAATGAAGAGGATTAAAACAAGGCCTGTGGTTAGGAACAAGAATAGGACAAAAGAAACCAGGATGGTGCCCAGAAGTTCTTCATAAGACAGGAAGGTTATAACTTTGGGGATACATTGGACTCTTTCTTTATTGGGGAATTTGTCATCCGGACATTTGGTGCATTTTTCTGTATCTGAGAAAAAAAACAAAACCAACCCCATATTTCTTTGTCCTTTGCATTTCAAAATATATTGTACATTCTTTGGGAACAAGTGATTATCAGGAGCATTTTCTGGGATGGATTTCTTAATATCTCCAGAGTCAAAAAATAAGTGTATCACTTTTATAAAAAAGATAGCTACAATATATTTTTGATAGGCTATGAAATTGAGGGAAGATTTGGACTTGAAAGATTTCCTTTGTAATGTTCAGAATATTGATAGGAACCTCCATTACTAAAGGAAAATAAGGAATCAATTAATCTTTCTAGATAAACTTATGGCAATTCTTGTCATACTTGCCTCAGAGGTGGCTGGCAGATCAAGTGACTGTTGCAAATAATTTGGAATGGCCATTGGAGCAGTGGTGATACGGGTGCAGACACATACAAGCCACCATATTGTGTATATCGTACATCAGTAACACCTTTTCAGTGTTCCTCAAAGGGAACCCATGAGACTGCATTGCAGTCCTCCTTTCAGGAGGTGGACCTAAACCAATTCCTTGTGTTTCAAGGAACTCAGGTGTTCCTAGAGACGTAAATTTGGAAGGAAGGACACATCCAACCTAAAAATAAGAAATATTTTCTCTGGCAGTAGTAAAGCTTGTCCAATCTCCCACAGCCACCTCTTTCTATCCAGCCCTTCCTTCACAGTCTTTTTGCTCTTCTGTTTCGATAAGAAATGAGGCATTTTGGAAATAAACCAGAAACCAATTAAGCTTAAAAGTGTGTTTTAATTCACACTTTCATGACAATGCTCTGGATGGATCCAGTTCCACCAGGCCTCCCATTTTCCTTTGGTGTCACCCACCTTTCTGAATGGAGAAGGTCCCCTCTGGACAAGGAACGCAGTCATAACAGCAAACTGGCTCTCCTTCTCGAGCCCTCTTGACAAATCCAGGATGACAACTTTCCACACATTCAGATTGAGGAAAGGACTGAGCAGGAAAAAAACAAGATTGCCAAAGGAAATGTGTTAGGACTCTCTGTCCATGGAAAATGGAGGTAAAAATGGATATTAGACAAGATATTAGATATTAGCCTCTGGTCTTCACTTAAGTGAATACAAAATCTCTCACTATTTCCAAATGGTTGGAGATATAACTTCTGGAAGATTCTTCCTTTAGTTCCTCTCTTTTGCTTTTAGTATCTCACATTGCCAAAAAAAAAAAAGGACTTTATTAAATAGAAAAGTCTGGAGAGATGGAACCAGTGGTGGAATTATACTGGTTCTGTCCAGTTCTATAGAACTGGTTGTTATGATTCTGTGCAGTTCGGAGAACCGGCAAATCGCACCATTGACTGGCCCCGCCCCTCTCCGCCCGCCCCTCCCCTCCATGCCCAGTAAGTTCTTTCTTTTTTTTTTTTTTGTAAATTTTATTTGAGTTTTCACAAAGAGAAAAAAAATACAAATAAAACATCTTTTTTGAAAGTAGCGTAATCCCGGGTTACATTCTTCGTACAGACACAAATTCAGGTTCATGCTCATTTTTATATTCTATTCCATATCTTTTTACTATTTTACATTTTCTGCATGGCTTCTCCCCTCTTTTAATTTTCTCAATTTTGCTGTAATTATCTCATCTCAATTCATATCATTGTATTTATATTTTTGTCTGTCCTGTTTCAATTATCTATTATTTTTTCTCATTAAACAAATTTTCTCCTGTAGTTACTGATTGGAGTATGACGGCTTTATATCTTTTCCCTAAAGTTATAACATTCAATATAATACATAACTTCCATTCGGATTCTGCTTGGTACATTCTTAAAATACACACTGTATTCTTAAAAAAAGAAAAAATATATAAATGTATATAATTAAAACCATACATTCCATTCCAATTCAATGCTATCATTAATATTAATATTAATTAAAATCTTAACTTCTTTAACATTACTTTTCAATCAAATATCATACTTCTATGGGAAAAATTATAAGCTTTCCATAATTAATTCCCCTCCCCTTCACTTATATTTTATAAAACATTAACTAATTAAAATGTTCCCGTTCCTTCCTAATTCAATTTTCTCATTTATTTTATTTCACTTATTTTATTCACAAACATTTCACTAAATTACACTATTTTATCCCTCATTTTAATCATACGTTGTTTCCAATTTTCTAAAGTTATTTCTATTACTAATATAACAATACAATCTTATGTACCTTTACAGAATCCCTTTTTCAGTTAGATTCTCACCCATAATCTCTAAATAGGTCCTGTTTCTCTATGTCTTGTTCCGGTCCTTTGTAACTTCTTATCCTTTCCTTCTTCCCTCTCTTCTTCTCTCTCCCCTTTTCACCCCCTTGTCTCTCTACCTCTATTTCTCTCTTCTTTATTCCCCCTTTCGGTTACTTTCCAATATTATACTTATTTTTCGAATTATTTTTCTTTTCTTTGGTTGTTTTTTAAGTCTTAAATTCTCCATTCTCTTTCCCCTCTTTCCTTTTTCTTCCCCACATAAAATTGCTTGTTCATTAAAGATGGCTTCTTCTTTGTCCCAGTCTTCTTGTTTTGCAGTCGTTTCTTGTTGTTTCTCATAGTTCCAAATCTCCATTTCTAAGAATTGAAAAATGAAGCCAAAAGAACCCTTCCCTTCTTGTGCATCTTCTTTATACTTTTTCAGTTCCATTTTCAATTCATCCAGAAGTGGTGCCATTGTATAAATTTTTAAACAACCACCCGATTGATTTTAGTCATTCAAATATAATAACCAAGAATCCAAAGATCACCAAATAATCCAAATACACGCAAGCTGTTTCTTTTTTGCTCTTTTTTTCACTTTCTATTCCTGGGGTTACTATTTAGTTGCAAAGTTTCAGTTAAAATGTATCTTTTAGAAGTCTTGTCGAAGTTTTACTGTAGATTCTTTTTAATTCCAGGCAGTCCCCTCCCTCTTCCAGATCCTGCCCTTATTCTTTTTCTCTCCCTTCCTGCTTATGAAAAAGAAAAATTTTAATGTCCAGAAATCTTTATTATCCCTTTGGCATTTTGTTTTATTTTCAGCTTAATTGCCTATTGATGTCAAAGCGGATTTTTCTGATTTCTTATTTAAGTCTCTTAGTTGTCAGTATAGGGAAGGAGAGAGAAGAAGAAAAAAAGCCAAACCTTTCCCTTTTCACTTTCCTTTGCTGCTTCCGACTCTTCTTTGGTAGCGATGTTGTTTTTTGTAAGTTTAAATTCCAGGGTACAATTTACAATTTAACCCGGTCAGCCAAAACTTTCACTTCTTATCTTCCTCCTGCACATTCTTTTCTGGTCAAGTTGTTCTTTGTGGTGGCCATTTCTGACCACTGCTGCAACCGCCTTCAGGAAAGGGAGTAAAGGCCAGCTGGGGAGGAGAGATGCAGCTCTCCTGAACCCTGCTGGTGGTCTCCCCCCTCTTCACCACCTCTATGGGGTGGCTTAGCCCTGAAACCAGCCGGCTCGGGGTGCTCCAGAGGCGAGCCCAGACAGAAACCGCACACGATCGCGGATTTCTGCCTGTCGCCGAAGCCCTTCAAACTGGAAGTCCAATGCCCAGCCAGTCCTTATTGCGCATTTGCAGCATCGCCTGCAGCCTGCTTTTGCCCACTCACCAGGCCAGCCATTGCTGCATGCCTTCCGCTGTGGCCCTGCCTGATCTCCCTGGGTGAGTGAGGCTCTGCAAGCTTCGGGGCCCAGACGCCTACCTGCCACTGCCGGTCACCTTTACACCCCCACCCCACTTGCCTTTTGCTGCCACCACCTGCCGCCTTCACCCCCATCAGGTAAGGCCCAGCAGCTGCGGTGAATCCAGGCGGGGGGCGAGATGCAGACTGGTGGGGACCAGAGTTACATTTATTTGTACTGGAAGACATGTGGAGAGGCTCGTGTTCTCCTACAGCTGGGAGAGCAAGAGAGTCTTTCCCGGCACAGCTCCGGGCGGCAGAGAGAAACAGGATTCAAGCTGGCTACTTCTCTGCTGCCCAGAGCCACCCGTTTCCCTATTGGAGGGGAAGTTGCAAACTTTTCACTGTGCTGGGAAAGACTCTCTTGCTTTCCCAGCAGCAGGAGAACATGAGCCTCTCCACATGGGATTAGCTGGGATCCACGCAGCTGCTGGACCCTGCCGGCGGTGAGGCAGAAGTGTGGGGGAGGGAGACCAGAGAGCATGGACCATTTGCCTACCATCCCTTCCCTCTCCTGCACGCAGCCCCTTTGTTGGACCCAGAATAATCACCCCTGGTTGGCCCTGCAACACCCACCCAGTTGCACCCATGTAGGCAACAGGCATTGTCATTTCGAAGTTGAGGGAGAATTTAGGGAAGGAGGTGGAGGGTCATGCAGTGGCTGGTACAGGAGCGCCATTGAGAAGCAGGGAAGTGGCCTTCTACTGGTCCCACCTGGTTTTCAGGCTGGAGGTGGGCCACGGGAAGTCAGAGCACCAAGGGAAAGGGGGATTGCCAGGTGGAGCTGCCCTCTCCTAGCAGAATTGGGACCATTGGGGTAGTCCTAAGAATTGGGTGAGTCGAGCCGCAGCTCCTTGCCTTCTTAGCTCAGGGAATGGCCGCTTCCTGCAGGAGGGAGACTGTGGAGGGGGCAGGTCTACCTGAGTGACTCTTCTGCTGTCTTCGCCGGATTATTTGGACACATACAAGCGAGCGCAGTTAAAGGCACTGCTGTTGCATGTGAGCTCAGGCCACTATCCGTGGCTCCGTAAAGCCAACACCAAAGAAGTGGGCGATCAGGTGAACCTGTGGTGCAATGCCCACTCGGATCTCGGCCATTTCAGGCCATCCAACCTCAAAGTCCTTTAGAAGCCGCTGTTCCCAGGTTTCTACTTGCCTGTGCTTGGTCGCCTCTTCTTCACCTTGCTGAAGCGGCTGACCCTGCCCCTCCCTCGCCTGGCCTAAGAAGGTGAGGATGACGGCGGGGGATAGCGAAGCGGCCGGGTCCCTATCTTCCCGATTCTCTCTCCCACTCTGTGTGTGTGTCTCCCTGAAAGCCGCGGCTGGGCCAAGCCAGCAAGCTCTCCTTGGGGCTCCTCGTTACTTCTTTCATTTCTTGTTTTTTGAATCCAGACTGGCTGAACAATGATCGCTAGACCGCGGTGGAAGCGTCCCTTCGGGCGACCCTCCTCCTCCTCCTCCTCTCATAACCGGCAGTTGTGGCAGGGCCGGGAGGGTGCATGCGCACGGGGAGATGCTCCTCAAGCAAATGCCAAAGCACAGCAAAACCTGGTATGGGGTGGGTGGCTGCTCACTTGAGGAGCGAGCGTCTCCCCACACAACTGCACCCTCCTGATCCATCCACAGCTGCCGGGTGCGAGAGGAGGAGGAAGAGGAGGAGGAGGAGGGTCGCCCGAATGGACGCTTCCACAACGGTCTGGCAATTATTGTTCAGCCAGTCTGGATTTGAAAAAGAAGAAATGAAAGAAGTAGCAAAGAGCACCAAGGAGAGCTTGTTGGCTTGGCCCAGCCACAGCTTTGTGGGAGACACACACACATTCACAGATACACACACACACACAGAGTGGGGGAGAGAGAGGGGAAGATAGGGACCCGGCCACTTCGCTATCCCCCACCGTCACCCTTACCTTCTCGCACTGCTCCATTTTGTGAACCATCTATGGTTTAGTATCTCCTTCAAACTGGTGAGAATCCCACAAGGGCTGGGGAATGTGTCACTAAGAGCTCCAGGTTGGTTCGCTCCTTGTGCCCAAAATAGCAAAGAAAAAAAGGGAATTCTGTTGACCAGGGCCTGAATTCAGATGAATTTGAATCATGATTGGGTGGAGGTCCTTTTGGTCCCATTGGGAGAGAAGCTTCGTCCTGCTTGGGGAAAAGTGTCCCCTGAAAGGGCAGGTTCATAGTTGGGGAGGTTCTTAAAGAGACCAGACCTGGTCAGACTTATCCATGCCTCTCTTTTACACACACACACACACACACACACACACAAAGTGGGGGGGGGGAGGATAGGGAAAGAGGCAGAATAATACATGGAAGGAGGGAGGGAAGGAGATAGAAAAGAAAGGAGAGGAAGGAAGGACACAAACCCTGGCTTCAGAAGACTCTTTAAAGCAGCACAACAATCTAGGGCTGGCCTGCAAGGGATCTCGGAGGTCATTTAGTCCAACCCCCTTCTCCAGCAGGAGATCCTTACAGAATCAAAGAATAGCTGGGTTAGAAGTGTGCGTGTGTTTGTGTGTTTGTGTTTATGGTTGTCAAAACTCCAAAAACAGGTCAAGCAGCTCTGGGGAGATCAGTCATAAATTAGAACACTTGCTAAGCAACTGGTCATTAAGCAAGGACCAATTGTATTTTGTTTGCAAATGACATGACCACCTGGCCATGCCAACCCAGTCGCATGGCCACCAAGTCACACCCATAAATTAAGCCACGCCCAGGGGGTCTTCCGGTTTGTTGGCTTCGTGAGCAGCAGGGATTCGCGATACTGTGCGATCCCTGCTGCGCTAGCCGTTTTTGGTGCTCCGATCCGGACGGGTTCGGAGCTAAGGCTGCCCTGCAGGGGTAGCTGAAGATAGGGGGGATCCGGAGAGGGGTTTGGGGGTGTTGCAGACCCCCTCCCTGGCCGGTAGAACCCCCTTTTCCCAAGACGGTGCAGCGGCGGTCTGCAATGGCCGCCACAAAGAAGCCGGCAGCTGGGTAAGAATGCGCAGGAGGAAGAGGAGAAAGCCTTTGAGAGTGAAAGTTTTCTTGGTTGACCCAGGACTCTAAGATACATTTAACACAATTCCTGGAAATTATGGCTTTTTGAATGATTCTTTCCACAAGAGAAAATAAGCGGCAATTTTGAGGTGCTGAAAGGAAAGTTTACTCTCCTTCCCTACGGAATCAATAAGTGGATACTGAGAAACCTGTCTTTTTTAGGCAAAAACTAGCTTTATGTGATAAGTGGGAAGGGAGAGGACAAAAAATATATTCATATGTTAAGATTTGTTGAAGAAGATGCCTTAAGGATTTGAAGACTGAAATATAATTCCAATAAGGCTTTAAGATACAGATTTGGACTTTCTTTTTTTTGATTGATACTACCCCAGGAAGAGAAAGTGAGAACTTTGTCTTGGCTTGGATTGATTGAGGACTTTGGGATTGTTCTATTTTTATTTATTTATTTTTTTTGAAATATCTTGGTTGGTGCAAGAAGAAAGAGGGGAAAAGAAAAAAGAAAAGAAAAGATTTATAATGGCTTTTTTTGCTGAGGAACTGAGAAAAGAATATGAGCAAACAAAAACAGATGGCAAAGATGGTGTGAAAGAAGCCTTCCTTTTTTTAGAAATGGCGCTTGTTAACTATCAACAAACACTGCAACAGATGGAGGCAGCAGATGAAGAAGAAGAAGAAGAAGAAGAAGAAGAAGAAGAAGAAGAAGAAGA
>NW_020720184.1:0-11727 GCF_900518725.1 Notechis scutatus | reverse complement strand
GGGCTGTAAAAGCACTATAAAGCGGTATATAAGTCTAAGGGCTATTGCTAAATTGGAGCCAGGTGTCTGTTGCAACACAGACTTCAACTGCATTCAACAGACGTCAACAGAGGGATGAGATTCAAGATCACGGAAAGTGAGTTCACTTTACACTGAACTAGTGAACGCTTGGAACACTGCAACCAGTTCTGGTCACCACGACACACACACACACACACACACACACACCACACACAAGAACTGAGATCCTAGGAAGAGTGCAGAGAAGAGCAGCTAAAGACAATCAGGATTCTGGAAGCTAAATCATAGGATGCACAGGTGAGGGAGCTAGGTGTATCTAGCTTAGAAGGCTTAGAGGTGACATGATTACCGTCTTCCAGGATTTGAGGGGCTGTCACAGAGAAGGGGGGTTGATTTATGCTCTAAGGCAGGGGTCCCCAACTCCAGGTCCATGCACCAGTACCTGTCTGGGATATGCCAGAAACTGGGCTGCGCAAACAAGCAAAGCCCCAATCACAGGATACAGACAGCACACGAAACCACAACCCTTCTGCTCCGTGGATATAAACTCTCCACGGAACGGGTCCCTGGTGCCCAAAAGGCTGGGGGTGGGGGCACTGCTCTAAAGGCAGGGTAAGAAGTAATGGGTGGCAGTTTGTTTAAAGAGATCCAACCGACATTAAGGAGAAACTTCCAATTTAACCAGTGGAAGGACTATCCCCTCCAGAAGTGATGATGCTTCATCACTGGAGGTTTTCAAGAAGAGATTGGACAGCCATTCGTCTCCTGCTTGAGAAAACGGGGTAGTAAGTATTATGTAAGGCCACACCTAGAGGACTGCATCCACTTTTGGTCACCACACTATAAAAAAGAGGTCGAGACTCTAGAAAGAAGGCAGAGAAGAGCAACCAGGATGATTAGGGGACTGGAGAATAAAACATACGATGAACTGTTGCAGGAACTGGTCATGGCTAGTCTGGTGAAGAGAAGGACCAGGGGAGACAGGACAGTAGCCTTCCAATATTTGAGGGGCTGCCACAGAGAGGAGGAAGGAGTCAAGCTGTTTTCCAAAGCACCTGAGGGCCAGGCAAGGACTAATGGATGGAAACTGATCAAGGAGAGAGATTCAACCTAGAAATAAGGATAAACTTTCTGACAGGGAGAACAATCAACATATGGAACCGAAGTTGCCTTCAGAGGTTGTGGGAGCTTCATCACTGGAGGCTTTCAAGAAGAGACTGGGCTGCCATCTGTCAGAAATGGTTAGGGTCTCCCGCTTGGGGGGGGGGGGGGGTGGGCTAGATGACCTACAGGGTCCCTTCCAGCCCTAGGAACCTGTTCTATTTCTTTCTGAAAGAGGGAGGACATGGGAAACAGTGGGAGTATTCCTACAGTTGGAAAGCAAAGCAAGGACACAAATGGTGCATTTACACAGGGCAGGGGAGGGCTGGTTTAGCCCCCCCCCCGAGAAATAACCCTGCCTTGCCAAGATATTTTGGGTGACAGCCTGGAAAAGAGCACAGCCTCTGAGCTTTGCCAGAGGGGCCCCCTTTTGTTGTGAACTGCTGCTCTCATACCTCCCGAGGAAGGCGAGACCTGCTCACCTCACCCGAATCCGTCCACTCCGCAAGCAAGATGCTTCCTGTTTCCAGGGATGTTTTGCTAGGATGTTTTGCCTGTCTCCCTCCCACAACCCCTGGCCAGCAGGGTTTGGAGAGGTGAGCCACCCCGGGAGCCAGCCAGCTGGAAGGAGGGTGAGTGGCCTCGCTGAGAACGTGATCTTTCCAGCCTCTTCATCCTCTCCGCCGCCTTGGCTTGGCTTGGCTGCTGGAACAGGCTACTCAGTTGCTACTCAACGGAGAGACACAGCAGGAAAACAGTGGGATGCGGGAGCACCGGGGATCTCCATCCTTCTTGCAGCCTCAGAGCCGGTTCTTGCAGGAACCTACGGGGACAAAAGGGGACGTGATGGCTCAGGGACTAGGACGCTGAGCTTGTCGATCCGAAAGGTCGGCAGTTCGGCGGTTCAAACCCCCAGCGCCGCATCACGGAGTGAGCTCCCGTTCCTTGTCCCAGCAGCTTCTGCCAATCTAGCAGTTTGAAAGCATGTAAAAAATGCAAGTAGCAAAATCGGGACCACCTTTGGTGGGAAGGGAACAACATTCCATGCGCCTTTGAAAGCGCTTGGATGCTAGTGGCTTCCCTGACAGGACTGTTGGGGGTGACTCCTTGATTGGGCTGTTGATTGCTGTTGGATTGTCTGTCTGAGTTGCCAGTTTCTCCACTGGGGTATTGTTTATTGATTCGAGTTTCAAGAAGTAAACAGTAAACATATCCAGGAATGATCAAGTCAGACCAACAATCAAACGGCAAACAACAGCCAAATTAAGACCAAGAAGAAAACAACACCCCCACCAACACTGACAGGGCATCCACTGTATAAACCGAGAGCAAACCCCACTCCCTTCTAGCCCTGATGATGTTACCTAGCTGGCTCATGAAACGTCTGCAAGAAAACAAGGGAGTTCAGAGAGCACCCAGAACCTCACAATCCTCCTCCTCTCCCCAAACCCTTCTAGCAAAATGATGATGTTACTTAGTTGGGTGAAGAAACGTCTGCAAGAAAATTACCAAGCTCAGAGAGCACTGAGGACCTCACAGTCCTCTCCTCCTCCTCCTCCTCCCCCTCCTCCTCCTTTTCCTCCTCCTCCTCCCCCTCCTCCTCAAATCCCACTCCCTTCTAGCACTAATGATGTTACCTAGTTGGGTCATGAAATGCCTGCCACAAAACAACCATATTCAGAGAGCACCAAGGAGCCCTCCTTGCAACCCTGAGCTACAAATATTAAAATTTTGCTTCCCCCCCCCCCCCGCCTCCCCAAAGCTATTTAGGGCACACCTTCTGCCTGCAAATTGGGGGAAGAAATCCCTGGTCCTGATCTGGAGCTAACAGTATCCCTGAATATGTGGAAAGGGGGTGGAAAGCTCTTGTGGGGGGGCATAGAAGAGGCTGTAGGGCTCTGCAGACCAGCCACCCGTCCCTCAATTCCTCCTGCACTTTGCGCCACTTCTGCTTCCGTCCCAAGGGAAACCCTGCCACGGATCTGGGCCACGTAGACAATTTGGAAAGTGGGCCTGGGTGGATGGGTAGGAGGGAGGGAGGTCCATTGGGGCCACCTACAGGTTTCCAGGCGCTCCTCCAGGAAAGAGATCTGCTCGCTGAGCGAATCTATTCGGTCCAGTTGCTGGATCACGTGGACCAAGAGGCTGATGGGTTCTGCCCCGGGGCCCTCTCCGGCGCCAGGCAGGTCCAGCTTGAGGAACGGTGCCAAAACGAGCTGGAACTTCTGTTGAGAAAGGGAGAAAGTGTCTTCAACACAGAAAAGCCTTCAAGTGAACATTAGAAAGAAAACCAAAGACTTTTCTTTCGGGTGGAACGGAACAAGGACTTGGGAGACAAAAATCAGAACTCTGATGTTGTATATCAGGGGGTCCCCAAACGGGGCAACTTTAAGACTTGTGGGCTTCAACTCCCAGAATTCCTCAGCCAGTACAGCTGTGTTGGTGAAGACCCCACCAGTGAAGCTCAACTTAAGACTTTCTTTCCTGAGTCGAGCCCATCATCTTGATTACCGAGTGGATTTTCCTCCCTGATGTCTGCCTGGACCTTATGGGTTTATGTTGCTTAGGGCAGTGACACGCTGCTGTTCAGACAACCGGCCTCTCCGTTCCTAACCGCTTGATTACTAGAAGGAGACTCACTTCTTCCAAAGCTGCCAACCTGCTCCTCAGCTCTCTCACTTCGTCTGGAACGGGAAGGTGGTCACTTCCTGCTATACAAATGCACAACAGAACAGGAACAAAACAAAACAAAAACATCTGTAAGAACCTGGTTAATGTCAGACATCACAGGGATTCCAAGAAGGTTGTGTTTGTTACTATTCTAGGATACAATAAGATGCTCCCCAAAGTCTGTCTGAGTTTCTCTCGGTCCCTTCGTACACTTAAGAGAATCAGGATCTCGAGTTTCTTTCTTGCATTTCCTTCTCTCTGTCCACGTCCTCCCCCCACACTTGACGTCTCTCTTCTTCCGTCCTCAAAGCCAGATCTGCATCCCTTCACAATGGCTTCCCAAACACCCCGGAGGACCGAGGCCAGTGGTTCCCAGTTATAGCCAAGAAACAACCAGAAGCCATTAGGAATCTGGCTCGGCTGAAGGACAGCTAGTTCTCGACTTACAACAAAAAAGGTGAGTTAGGACAATTTTTCACATCTACGACCGTTGCAGCATTCCTGTGGTCACCTGATCAAAATTTGGATGCTTGGCAACGGGTTCATGACGGTGGGATTTATTTTATTATTTATTTGGTTTGTCAATTGCTTACAAGGTAATAGGTATAAGTAAAAACATAGTTATGAATACATGGATACATATAAGAAAATAAATAAATAAAAGAAACAATAGGACAGGGACGGTAGGCACGTTGGTGCGCTTATGCACGCCCCCTACAGACCTCTTAGGAAAGGGGTGAGGTCAATAGTAGACAGTCTAAGGTTAAAGTCTTTGGGGTTTGGGGAAGAAACCACGGAGTCAGGTAGATTCAGCCGGTAGGGATCGGTTCAGATGAACCGGTAGTTCCAGCGACCATTTGGTTTCACCCACCCACCCCTGCTCTATTCTGTCCTATATTTCCTTTGTTTGAAGCCCAGCTGATTGGCATGGCAGCCCGGATTGCCACGCCTTGGCTGTTTTTACTCAGTGGTGGGATTCGAAGTTTTACCACCGGTTCGGTGGGCGTGGCTTGGTGGGCACACTTTGCATGTGTGCACACACTTTACATGCGCATGTGCACCAAATGTGCACTTTGCGCAGGCGCAGAGGTATTCCAACTCACCTCCTGCAACCCTGCACTCTCCCGGTCACTTCAGCAGCTGCCACGCAGCACTCGGCTGTGCCGTGCAAAGCAGGGGATAAAAGCAGGGGTGGGATTCAAATTTTTTAACAACCGGTTCTGTGGGCGTGGCTAAGGTGGTGGGCGTGGCTTAGGTGGTCATGTGACTGGGTGGGCATGGCTTGGTGGTCATGTTATTGGCTGGGCATGGCCAACTCAACATCACTCACATCGAGGCATGCATCTTCTCGCCCGGCCTCTCATGACTGTGGGGATGCTGCAACAGTCGTAAGTGTAAAAAATGGTCATAAGTCAATTTCAGTGCCATTATAACTTTGAATGGTCCACACAAGCAAAGTACCAGCAAAGGAGGGGAAAAAACTCCAGAGAAGTTCCTGAGACAGGAAGTCTAGTCCTGCCAAGAATGTAATAAGGGTTAACGGAGAGGCAGTTTCTGTAAGCAACACCAGAATGTTTCCTTCTTGCCTTCCTTACAGGATTAGCCCTGTAATTTCTTCTAACAACCGGTTCTCCGAACTGCTTAGAATGTTAACAACCGGTTCTAGCAAATAGGTGCAAACTGGCAGAATCCCACCCCTGGATAAAGGTGAAAATGGGAGCCCGGGCAGGTGGGTGGGCCCAACAGTAGAGCGGCAGAGAGAACCATTTCAGTCTCCATTGCTCATCACCACTGCCAGCTTGGCAGAACCGGGCTGAACCGGTAGAATACCACCACTGCCCGGGCTGCGGTAAAAGGTAAGTTTTCCTTCTATTTTCAAAACGAAAAGCATGTACATGCGTGTGCGAAACATGTGCCCACCAAACTGGTTGTTACACCGGTTGAATCCCACCACTGGTCCTACGGTCATGTGATTGGCTTTTGTCACCTTCTGACAAGTGAAGGAATGGAAATGAGCACCACTCCCTACTAGCCCATATGTGCAAGGGGAACCTTTACCTTTAATTACAATTGTAGATTTCCTCCTTTCTCAAAAATTTCATTGTGACTCTCTTCTTTCTACGTCTAACTTATATAATTATCAGAATCATAGATCATGTTTATTTTATTTTTTTCCAATAAGGGGTTTCCACTCAGCAATAAACAAAGATATTATCTTTTCTTTAATCAAATCGGTCAGCGTGTCTATCTTAGTGTGATGACCCAGGGTGGGATACAAAATAAACACAGTGACAAAAAACAGGTGAAGCCCCTTTTATTCCTTCACTTTGCTTCCAAGCTCCAAATATCCTTGACTGGAGACAAAAAATTCCCACACAGTTACAAGAAGGAGGAAATGCCATTTAAATTATCAAGAGTAAAAAAACAGAACTGTGTGTTTGTGTGTGTGTGTGTGTGTGTGTCTACCGTTATTAAAATCATTTTCTGTTTTTAAACCTCTGGAGTCCTTGGTGCTCTCTGAGCCTGGCTGCTGGTTTGCAGACATTTCCTTCTCCAGCTAGGTAACATCACCTGTGCTAGTGAAGGTGGGAGGTTTTCCCCCGTTGATTTTATTGTTTCCGTGGGCAACGACTGTGTAGATGTTAACAACCAAACAGACATCCGTAGAGAAATGAGTAGACGTTTTATTCACTGGGATTCCCACCTATCTGGCACTCTCCTTATCCGGGCAGGATTGCAAATACCGCCAAACCACTCAGAATCCATCTGGCATGGAGCTGAGTTGTTGGAAGCTGGAAGCTGAAAAACATGGGTTCAAGACCACCCTCAGCCACGGAAGCCCTCCCAGGGACTTAAACCACTTGCCGGCTCTTCACTCGGCCTACCTTGCAAGCTTATTTTTGGGAGGAGCACTATATCTCGAGCTCCTGGAGGAGAAGTGACAAAAACCAAACCAACCCATCACAGCCGTTCAAAATCCTCCTTCTCTTGGTCTGCCCAAGAGAGCGCAGGAAATCAGCCGCGTGTTAAGTAGTTGTTCCCTTTCCGCGGATGAAAGGCTGGTGCCAACATGTTGCTCCACTCGTCCTCTTCGGCGTAAAAGCTGGCCCTCCGCGCATTATTACTCACGGTACGAGTTTGAAGTGGCACAGCGCGTACCAAAAGTAATAATGAGCCGCAGTCAGCCCGGGCTGATAGTCTTCTCTTCCTGCTTGGGGTGCGATGTAGAGAAGGAAGGCAGCACGTGGAACCTTTGAAGTCTCTTGAGAAAAGCCTTGAGGTGCTACAGGAAGGTGTGTGCAGAATTCAAGGTGATGTTTGGGACCTCCAGGTCAGTCATGTTGGGTCAGGATTAGGGACCAGGTAATCTTGGGTGTGCTGCACACATTAATGTACCGGTAGTCTAATTGTGAAAATCTGAGTTCTCCCACAAGGCTGCACGTAGCATCTGAGAACATGTGATGACCCAGGGCATGGCACAAAAGCAACAAAGTCACAAAAATAGGTAAAGTCCCTTTAATATCTTCAACTTGGCCCCCAATGTCCAGTTATCCTCGTCTGGAGAAAAAACTCTCCCAAGAACAGTTTTTAAAGGGAAGGAATTCAGTCTGAACCCAAAGTACATATAGATTATAAATAAAAACCAACACAAACCACACTGCAGCAACTAATGAGACAGGGCAGGATAAAGGATTGAAGACGTCAAAAGATAACGAAACACACAGTTGGGAGGACACCAGAACCCAACTAAGACTTGACAAAGATAATTTACGCTTTGCTTCCAGCAAGGTGCTGTGCGCAAATGCCCTTTTTAAATCCTGTTTTCCCAGCTGCAGCTAATGAAGGGAATCAGGGCCTTTTTCTCCCCCATAACCCACGTTGCTCCCTTCTCCATTCCTCCCTGTGTACCCTAGGGTGAAGAGGGGGTGGGGCTGAGTCTTCCTCTGAATGCCCAGCTGGACTGTGCCCTTCCCCAGTTTCCTCCACAGCCACCGAAGCCACACTCCCACTCCCTGTCAGCTGCTCAAACTCCCCCTCGGAGTCAGATTCCAACAGGGGCAGGACAACATGCTTGGAGAAGATGGACATCCCTGCGTTGTTCAGAAGCGACAAGAAGCAGTGCAGCCATTCCTCTTTGAGGACCGAGTGAGTCTAGAGATAGGTTTCTCAACCTCTGCCACTTTAAGATGGATGGACTTCAATTCCCAGAATTCTGGGAAGTTGAAGTCCACTCATCCTTAAAATGACAGAGATGAAAAACACTGCTAGTGTTTGCATCCAGAAAGCAGGTTACAATTGATGGATTCCAGTTGAACTAAATTGTCCACTAGCCCAGGTACTGGATTCATGTATCATACTGGAGGGACTCTGGAGAAAATAGCTATGGTTGTGCCTCCCAGGCATTTAAGCAACAAGAAATTTGTCTTCCTGTCTTACCTGGGAGGACAGCTCATCATGAGATCTCTTAACTCAAGGAACCTACCACCAACCAACACACCTACCACCTACCCACTGGTGAGGAACAATCATTCCTGCATAATAATCTCAAGGTATCATCAAAGATTCTCCTTCTGGATCAAGATGATGAGGGGACTGGAGGCTAAAACATACGATGAACGTATGAAAACATACAGAAACTGGGCATGGCTAGTCTAGTGAAGATATTTGAGGAGCTGCCACAGAGAGGAGGAAGCGGTCAAGCTATTTTCCAAGGCACCTGAAGGCCAGACAAGGAATAATGGATGTAAAGTGAACAAGGAGAGATTCAACCTGGAAATAAGGAGACATTTTCTGACAGGGAGAACAATCCACCCATGGAACAGAAGTTGCCTTTGGAAGTTGTGGGAGCTTCATCCCTGGAAGCTTTCAAGAAGAGACTGGACTGCCATCTGTCAGAAATGGTGTAGGGTCTCCTGCTTGGGCAGGGGGTAGACTAGATCAGTGGTTGCCAACCAGTTGGCCGTGGCCCACTGGTGGTCTGTGAGAAAATTTTGGTGGTCCGCAGAGAAATGTCACCCCCAGAGCACCACCACAAAACAATTAATCCAGGCTGCACAGAAACACAAGGCTGCGCTGCCCACATGGCCCGCGGGAAACCGCTGCCACTCACTCCTTACCTGGCAAACTTGCCTGCTAAGTTGCTATTTTTCCTTTTTCTGACCACCATCTGTTCTGCTGTGCCGGGAGATTTAGATTATCCAGAAAGCAGGAAATAATTTGATTTCTTGCTTTCTAGCTAGTCTTTAGACTTTTGGCTCTGCTTTTAAGCACCTCCCTTAGGACTGAAGGTTCTATTATTCAGTGCAGACTCATGGCAAGCAAATTTTATGTGACAGACTGAGCTAGCTGATGGCAGATAGATAGATCACTGAATGATTCTGTGAGCAACTCAATCTGCCTGCCTGCTTTGCCTGATTTTGGGTAAAAGTTGCTCTTTTTTTATAAAAAAAATTAAATATTTACATAAATATTTATATTTACATACATGCCACGCCCAGCCGGTCACATGACCACCAAGCCACTCCCACAAATTAGGCCACACCCAAGAATCGGTTGTTAAGAAATTTGAATCCCACCCCGCCTCTGTGTGTTTGTGTGGGTGGGGGGGGGAGAGAGAGAGTTTACATCAGATCTCTCTCTCCCACCAACATCAACAAGCCACCATCAGTCAAAATTCATATTAGTGGTCCCCAGGATTTAAAATTATGGGTTTGGTGGTACCTGAGATCCAAAAGATTGGCGACCCCTGGACTAGATGACCTACAAGGTCCCTTCCAACTCTGATAATCTGTATAACAAGCCAGCCAAGTCGCCAGACACGAAGGTGGCCAGAAGGAGGACCCAGGTGCAAATCCAAATGTTGGAAAAGAGGAGGAGAAATCCCATGCAAAAGTCTCCCGTTGGCCTGTGCATTTCGTTACGAGCAAGCACGCAAAGCCCGAACCCTTTTCCCCATCACCCTGCCAGACAAGCTCTGATCTCACCTGGGGGAGCTGGGGTAGGGGGCGTTTTCAGACCCCGGCAGGTTTGTCCATCTGCATGGAGCTCGTACCCTGGACGGCAAGCACAGCGGTAGCTTCCGGCCGTGTTGATGCAAAGCTGGCTGCAGCCGTGTTTCCCCATTGCACACTCGTCCATATCTGCAGCCAGAGGGGGAAACGGTGAGCTAAGGGGGCCCCATGCATTGTGGAAACAGCGCCCCCCCTTCCCAGGCCTGGTTAGGGCGTTTCTTTGCTGCACCCGCTGGCAATAATAATGGTTGCATCAATGGTGGGGAAGAGGAGTGGGAGGAATAATAGACACGCGATCTGACAATCGCATCATCTCCTCCCATCTCTTGAAATGGGCCTGTCTAACATGCCAGCCCAAATGCTCAGCAAAAAAAAAGCCCACTTTTGAAAACCTTACGAAACACCAACAATGGCCATTGCACAGCAGAGACCAAAAACAAAAAAGAAAAGGACCATCCAAGGTGGGAAAATGGGCCAGTAAGTCTAATATAACACGTTACATTATAGATATGAATAAAAGGTGAGATTAAACTCTGATCATCATCACCATCGTAGTAAAATAGTGTTTTGAGCAAACAAAATGGCAAAACTCATTCGAGTTCTTTGCTTCCCAACTTCCTTCAATAAAGCAACTATCAATCATTGGGTTCTCATGATGGGAGCCAACCATGCTGGTTCCACCCACAGGCCAGTTCACCTGACAACCGAGATCCTGGTGGGAGCAGAACCGGCACCTCGCTCACTTCCTTCCTGCTACATTAGGAATCTGTTTGCATTTAATCTGAGGTTTCGGAGCACAGCACCTTCCCAAATGCCGCAACTTCTCCAGAAGAGGAAACACCTGGCAGCACCCAAAGACTGTTACCTGTCTGGCAACACCTCCCGGTCCATCCAGGGCAGGGGCAGTTGTTTGGGAGCGAACATTTCCGGCTGGGCTGGCACGGTGGGCGGCAAGTAGCAGCTGCGGTGAGACAAACACGCCCCGGTTATGTTTGCATCCTGCCGGCCTCTCTTTCCTGCAGGCCGTCTGCTCGTAAATCAGTCAGCGTGTGGGCTGGTTTCATACAAGACCAGATGGAAACTGGGGGACCAGAGAGCCAAAAACAGAGAGAAGGTGGGCGCACCCCACCCCCATCCAGACAGGTAGAAGTAGGGAGACCCAGGCTATCTACCCTGCCGTTATCTGCTTATCTCTCAGCCGTGACTTGTTATCAGAACCGACTTCCTGGGTTTGACTGATCCAGGGTTAACATTATGACATTAACATGGTTGAAAAGTTGTCCCAAAGGTGCTTTTTTTTCAGGAGGCAACTAGACTTTCTTTTTTCTCCTGAAGAAGTTTCGCTTCTCATCCAAGAAGCTTCTTCAGCTTTGATAGGACAGGGAGATTTCCAGAGGAAAAATTGCAGACTAGAGGAACCATTTGCATCACCCAGGTGACCCTGAGGACACAGATAAACCTCCAAGTGGCCTCAATGACCCTCTCAAAGGATGCAAATGACCAGCTGTCTGCAAGGAGGAATATAAATCCTTCCATTCCCCACCATCAGAGCTGGAGAAGCTTCTTGGAGGAGAAGGGAAACCTCTTCAAAAGACAAAATAAGAAAGTCCAGTTGCCTCCTGAAAAAGCTCGTTTGGGACAACCAGGACTGAGACTGAGAATCTCTACAGACTATGGTTTTAAAATTGTAATTAGCTTTTCAAACATTCTGGGGCCTGACATGCAGCTTTCGATAATTTTTACTAAAGATTTTTCTTAATATAAAATACAAGCGAAAATGAAGAAAAGAGAAAAAAAGATGAAGGGAAAAGGAGAAGGGGATAGAGTGAGGGAAAAAGAAAGAAAGAAAAAAGACAGGGACTTCCAACTTTTTTCAGTGCATTATGGAATTATAGCACCATTTTTTCCTTCTATAAAAATAGTT
>NW_020720183.1:0-10299 GCF_900518725.1 Notechis scutatus | reverse complement strand
CGGAGAAAGACCCCATCAGTGCTCAGAATGTGGGAAATCTTTTGTTCAAAAGTCATCCCTAATTCAACATCAGAGAATTCACACCAGAGAAAAACATCACTGCTCAGAATGTGGGAAATGTTTTGGCTACAAGAAAAGTCTACTTCAACATCAGACAATTCACACCGGAGAAAGACCCCATCAGTGCCCAGAATGTGGGAAATGTTTTGTTGAAAAGTCATCCCTAATTAAACATCAGAGAATTCACACTGGAGTAAAACCCTATCTGTGCTCAGAATGTGGTAAATGTTTTGGCTACAAGGAAACTCTACTTCAACATCAGAAACGTCACACTGGAGAAAGACCCTATCAATGCCTGGAATGTGAGAAAACATTTGTGCTGTCTGCTGAACTTCGGAGGCATCAGAAGAAGCACACAGGAGAGAGGCCATATAAATGTGAGGAGTGTGGGAAAGGTTTTCTCACAGGAACATTGCTTCGGGTTCATCAGAGAATCCACACGGGGGAGAAGCCGTAGAAATGTGTGGAGTGTGGGAAATGTTTTTTCCAAAAAAAATACCTTGAAAGGCATCAAAAGGTCCATATGCAAGTGAAGCCTTAGAGATGCATAGAATGTGGTAAAGTTTTGCTCAAAAGTGAGATATCAGAAAACTGGCATGGGAAAAGCCCTAATAGCCCCTGATGGTAGAACAGTTTTTCGTACGTGTTCAACCCTTAGAAGTCGTATAAGAGTTCATAAAGAGTGGGGGATTAGAAACTCTCAGATCGTGGGTATACTGTCCCAGCCAGTCTATGGGAATTGGTTAGTTACTTAGGAATTGTGAGCTGTTCCCTTAAGGGAATGCATCATGGTAAATGTAGTTAAAGGTATCCTGGGAAATGTAGTTCATATCACGGGGCCACATCTGTAATCCTGATTGGCCACTAAATTGACCCTTGAAGGGTTGGGGGAGGTTTCCCTCCATTCTTGCCTGTACTCATGGACTGAAAACAGCTTTCTTTCTATCGCTACGTGATGGGTTAGAAAAATAACCATTTTTTACCTGCAATGCTGATATACAAAGGATTGGTTATTATAGAAGAGCTTCGTCACAAATGTGAGTTATGAAGATACCTGATGTACCAATAAATGTACTTTGTTATGGATGTTTTGTGGGGTTATCTATCTGCATAGCCACAAATCCACCTCTGTGCATGAGACAGGACAGAAAAGTAAAAAATGCATCCTAACCCATCAGAAAAGTAAAATTGTTATTTGGATTTGTGATAAAGCAACGTGATATTGAAGCCAGGAGTGAATGTGCAATGTTGATCTGAACCTGCATGTCCTCTCTCTCTCTCTCTCTCTCTCTGTCTGTCTCTCTCTCTCTCTCTCTCTCTCTCTCAGCATTGGAACTCTTTACATGCTGTGGAGTTGGGAGGGGCTGGAGTTTCCCACATGCTACAAAGAGACATTTTTACCCAACCACCCACCCCTCCTGTCTGCTCAATTTGCCTTCCTACTATCTCAGAGACTCTGTTTGCATAACAAGGAGAGTTAGAAATTTCCCGGTTCTCCAAAGATAATCAAACCTCAGTTAGAAAGTTTGAGAAATCTTGTTGTATCTTGCTTGTATTTGCTCATCTGGCAAATACAGGGAGACAAAGCCATAAACAGACCCTTTCCAGCCAATTTACAACTGATAAAGATACATCTAGTTCCAGGAAGGGGCTAATTCCTCCTCCTTTTTTCATCAGCGAGAGAAGTGCTTTGTCTCAAATTTCAACTCTTAACTGGGAAGACTCAATTTGTAAAACAAAAGGAGGAGTCAGAGTTACCCATCTGCCTTGCTTCTCCCCAGTTACTACAGTTGAATCTACAATTTTTAGCAACTGAAGACGACTTGCCATCTTTTTCTGCCTAAAGTTTCCACAGGCAGTCAGTCATTAAAATACCTTGTGGTGGGAGGGGCTGGGGTTCCCCACATGCTACAAACAAAGTTGAGCAGAGAAGAGGGGGGTGGGTTAGAAAGTTAACCCACCCCCCTCTTCTCTGCTCAACTTTCAAAAGCCTGGTTGCTAGGTGGAATCCCTCCCCCTCTTTCTCTATCCACCCACAGATGATCAGGAATCTGTCTGGATTACAAAAGGGAAATTTAGCAGGACTCTGGAAGATTTCCTGAGTCTTAAAGCAGCCCACAGCAACATCTGGAACTCAAAGAAAAATTTCCCTGAGTTTCCAATACTTGTTTGCATTGATAACTCCTTTTGAAATTATTGTGAACATTTAATCAATTTAATTCAAATGTTCCAAGATTACCTACCAGCTTCATCTGGGGATCAAGAAGAAATTTACAGTGAAGTCATTTTATTTTATTTTCAAGAGTGGGCAAGGGAGTTCCCCCCTCCTTTTCTCTTCAGCCCACTGCCCCCTTCTGGTGGTCAACAAATTTTTTTTTTTCTCATGTGATTTTTTTTTCACAATTTCTCAAATATTGACCAGAGTGATTATGAAATTATTGTGCATCATTTAATCAACTTAATTCAAAGGTCCCAAGAGTAACTGCAACCTAATATGGGCATAGCAACAGCGTCTTCCAGACCCTCTGCTGCCACCTTGTGAAGCAAGCGACCCTTATAGGCATATTTTTGCATTCTGCCCTCAAGATTTCAGGCTATGCTGTGCATATTTCTGCGTTCAGCCCTCTAGTCCTCAGACTTCGTGATGCAACCTCTAGTGCCCCCTTCTGTCGCAAGCTCACACCGCACCATAGAAGCAGCCATACCGTGTGCTGTGCTAGCATTGCCCAGACTCTGCAGTGCCACCTATATGCTCAAGTATTAAATCCAGCAGCAATTCTACTTTCTGCTACCTACTTGCAGCGTACCCTATTACAAAAAAAGGAATTACACAAAAAATCACTAAAATTTTCCAGAATTTTTCCTTTGCCAATTTGAAGCATGGCAACTTCCTCAGCCATGACAGATGTCTCTGATGTACCAGAAGACCCGAATCCTCCACCCACCCTCGATGTAAATGTGGAGCCTGATTCACAACAACTGCCTTTAGATGTCCAACCCTCTGGAAAAGCCGCAATACCTCAGAAGGCCTACGACCTCAGACAGCATAGGAAGCTTACCTCACCCGCAGTGAAATGCTTCAGAGAGGATTGGGAAAGGCAGTATCGCTGTCATTCAGACACATGAACGGAACTGGTCAAGATCTGTGATACCCCCAAAAGCAAGTTGCCCCTCGATAGCCTCTTCCTGATGCAGAAGGAGTTAGAGGAGTACCTCGCACGGTGGAGAGACAGTGAAAATAAGATTAAATACATACAGTTGAACCTGGACGACCCAGACTTACAGGAACACATTCAGTGCTTCGAGGAGGTGAACAAAGAACGCGAAGACATCGTTCGGGAAGGCAGAAACTCCCTCCAGGCCGTGCTGCTTGTTGCACTACAGAAAGAGCAAATATCGAGGGAGAAGTCCACATCCGACATAGGTCTTCAATCACAAGCAGCTTCTTCCCACCATTCTAAGAAAGCCGCCTCCCTTCATCCCAAATTGGCTAGATCGCAGGCAGGTTCTAGTGTCTCGCGCCAATTCTCTGCTGTTGGCTCCCATCATCCTTTCAGAACATCCTCCTGTCATAGCGGCGCATCTAAGGCCTCCAAAGCAGCAAGTTACGCCAAATGAGCTGTAGAAGCCCAAGCTGAAGCTGCAGCAGCAGAGGCAGATTTACGTTTTACAACAGAGGTAATACGGCAGAAGGCTGAACTGGCCAATCAACAAGCAGAAATAGCCAAAAAACTCAGGGCCAAGTGGAGTTACTCGAACGACAAAGAGAGACGGCAGCGAAAACAGCATGAGCCACTGCATGGAGAAAGTGGCCAATGCTGCCTCCCTTAACTTCGACCTCAACAAGTTGGGAGAAGAGAGCCCAGATACACGGGTCAAGGCCTACGTAGATGAGCAGCACTCGCTTCGCAAAGAGCAGATGCAACCACCTCAGTTGCCTAGCAGTCTCCCACAACCAGGGAAGCACAGGGAAGAATCTCAACCACAAATTCTGCACGTTAGTTATGCTACTGATGTACGACCTAAAGTACGAGATTCACTTCCCTCCAACAGCAAACCTTCCCCAACTGGTGGTGTACATAATAAGGTCCGAGATTCTCTTCCCAATACTAGCAACCCTACTCCAATGTCTCATGGCCTGTCAGGTGAGCAAACTAGCCCACCAGTGCTCACACCAACTTCTCAACAAGTTGACCTGCAACCAATCATAACTGCCACACTCAATCCACAGGCAGCAGCATTCCTGCCACAACCTCAATACCAATCCGGCTCCCAGGCACCACAAGGTAACCGTGCCCAACCTACACAGCAGTGTGACGCTCGACCATTGTCCCCAGTATGGGAAGACGACATCCTCTGTAAGTACTGGAAAGAAGATTACAACCCGTCGTTGACTTACAACCCGAACCCACCCTATGAGAATCCAGGGGAGAACCCTCTACATCAGTACCTCCCCCAATTCAGCAAATGCTGAAGATTACTGGAGAAACTTGGCTGTACACAGTGGAAAGCTAAATTTGCACATCAATGGAGTTCGCAGATTTTCTGATAAGCCAGGCAGCGAATATCTAGTTTGGAAGAAACTTTTTCTGCGCCCCATTCAGGCGGCACGCCTGAACCCCGATGAGATAATCAGACAATTGATAGCATGGCTAGGGCCACAGTCTTCCGACATACCAAGGTCACTTATGGCATCCCACTTTGACGATCCAGCCGCTGTCCTACGATTATCATGGAAAAGGCTTGACGAACTGTATGGTGCACCCAAGGACGTAGAAGCAACACTCTTGGATAGTCTCAACAGTTTTCCTAACATTACTATCGACAAGACTTGCCGAATCATAGACCTCGCTAATATACTTGTCCAGCTGAGAACAGCACAACAGAATCCCAACTTACCGACACTCACCTGTCTCCATCACGTTGACACACAGAACAAAATTGTTCGAAAACTTCTGCAGGTGCTAATTGAAAACTGGCTCCAGTTGACTGACACCTTTATGGCCAAGGGTCGCCACCACTTTGTACCCTTCACACTTCTTGAAGAATTTGTCTCCTACCAGGCGACAGTGTGCAACACATACTGAGCCCGTGGACTCAGAGCTGTTAGTCCTCCTAATACCAGAAGATACAACAGCAACCATATATAGCCCTCAGGCCCTATACATACTACCAGGGAAAGACCCTTCATGGCTGACCCTATACATAGTACCAGAGAAAGACCCCTCATGGTTGTCCATGACACCGAGATCGACTCCTCGTCCTCACACAGTTGGGGAGAGAACTCATCTGATACAATCCAATTTAGTTCTACTACAAGGAGAAACCAGTTTTGTCCTATGCACAACACTCGTCACTCGCTGAACAGCTGCACTGGGTTTGCAGCTAAACCACTGACCCAACGAAGAGTTGCTAAAGGAGTACCAATACTGCTACAAGTGTTGCGAATCCAAACATTCGCCCAAATATTGCACAACCAAAGTGCAATGTCACATCTGCAAAAGTGACCAGCACCCGACCACGCTGCATCCAGACACCATGCCGCCACAGCAGATACCTCGTAACCCTCCTTTGGACAAGGAGCCGCAGTGTGACACAGAATCATGCAGGGCTCCTCTGCAGACTGCCAAACCACAACCAAGGCTGAGCATCAACTGCACAGCACTGTGCACCGACTCACCACCCCCTCGTTCGTGTCTTCCCATCTGCTTAGCCAAAGTGTACCCTGAAGGACGCCCTAAAGATGCCGTGAAAATGTACGTGCGGATAGACACTCAAAGCACCTGCACCCTGGCCAGACCCACATTCTTCAGATTCTTTGAGATGCAACAGGCCAAACTTCCCTTCACTGTATCAATGTGCCACGGACCAAGAAGCACAGCAGGGAGGAGAGCCACTGGACTTTGCATAGAGTCATTAGATGGAAGTACCCGGTTCCCACTACCGCCCGTATTTGAATGCGGGATACCGAACGACTGCAGTCAAATCGCAACACCTGAGGTCATAAGTAGCATACCTCACCTACAGCACCTGGCTCATCATTTTCCCGCTCTAGATCCAGAGGCTGATATCCTATTCTTGCTGGGAAATAATGCCCCACACGCCTTTCTCTTCTCCAAGTCAGTAGGTGGTCCTGTGGATGGCCCAGTGGCCATCAAATCTCCACTAGGATGGGGGATCGTAGGAATTGTCAGTGACACCCAGATGCAGGCTCCAACCCTGGCAAATGCCTTAGCACCATCCATTCCACCCGCCTTCCAATGCCCTTTAGCACCATCAAAAACAAGAATGACGTTCCAGCCTCAAAGGCCGCCACAATCAGTACACGTTCGCTAAAACACCCTAAACAGCCGCCAACAGCCACCAGACATCCACTAAGATACTCTACACAGGCATATGCCTCCGCAACGCCCTTTCCAAAAGCTTCCCGACGCCCTTTGACACCATGGAAGCAAGAGTACCATTCCAACCTTAGAAGGCCACCAGAAGAGACATCCAGACTTTCACGACTGGTACCTAGAATACCTGTCAACCCTAAAAGGCTGCCAGAAGCGACCATCAGACTTTCACCTTTGCCTACAAGAGTACCTGTACATCCTAAAAGGCCGCCAGAGGTGACCAGACTAGCACCAAGAGGCCGAACTTGAAGATTGAACCTCAAGTTTTGCATGCTTCGCTTTGTTTGATGCTTTATTGATGTTTACTGTTTTTCCTTAGTTATATAGCTAACTGTTTATCTTAGTTATATACTATTGAGTTAGTATTACTGTTTACTGCTTATCTTAGTTGATAGTTAATTTTTTCTTCTCTTCTTTTAATAGTGGAATTTACAATTCCAGGTGGGGAGTGTGCTGTCCCAGCCAGTCTATGGGAATTGGTTAGCTACTTAGGAATTGTGAGCTGTTCCCTTAAGGTAAATGGTAAATGTAGCTAAAGGTATCTTGGGAAATGTAGTTCATGTCACGTAGCCACATCTGTAATCCTGATTGGCCACTAAATTGACCCTTGAAGGGTTGGGGGAGGTTTCCCTCCATTCTTGCCTGCACTCATGGGCTGATAACAGCTTTCTTTCTATCGCTACGTGATGGGTTAGGAAAATAACCATTTTTTACCTGCAATGCTGATATACAAAGGATTGGTTATTATAGAAGAGCTTCATCACACATGTGACTTATGAAGATACCTGATGTACCAATAAATGTACTTTGTTATGGATGTTTTGTGGAATTATCTGTCTGCATCTGCATAGCCACAAATCCACCTCTGGGCATGAGACAGGACAGAAAAGTGGGCGAAAATGTTCTTAATCAACCGTCCCTTAAAAATCACACTCTAATCCAGATAGGAAAGATGCACTTTAAGTCTTTGAAGTGTGACGTATGGTTTGTTTGGAAAAATACAATTTCAGCATCAGTGAATTCTTACTGGAGAGAATCTTTTATCAGGGCTTAGAATGTGGCAGAGATTTTTATCTGATCATCAAATCTTCAGGTGCGCATGAAAAATCCACACAGGAGGAAAATCTTACAGGTGTGTAACATGAGAATACATTTCCTTGCGCATTGGAACTTCTTGCCTCCTGGAGATTGTCCATTAAAATTGCCTCCTTTAAATTTTCTTTGCCAAATTAAATTTTGTTATATTTTTTTTAAAGTTTTAATGCTGAGATGTGAAAATCTGATATGAGTGTGAATATCTAATATATAATTTGAAATTGTCTGGAAGTGTATGAAGACTCCTGCCTTGGGCAGGGAAGGTAGGACTAGAAGACTACAGCTCTTGTTATTCTGTTGTAGGTCCCTTCTAGCCCTATGATTCTATGGATTTAAAAAGAAAAAGTGATATGGATGAAAACCAAAAGTGCTGACAAAATACGGGGAAAGCTAAGGCTTCTGTTAAAACCTTGCAAGCCACCAAAAGTCTCTCTTTAGTTGGGCAGGATTAAAAAATCCAGGAAGTAAATAGAAACAGGATATATATCCCAGAGCACAACAGAAGTCCGGAGGTAAGAAGGACTTTGCTGATAATTTTGTGCTAATTTTAAAAGGCCTTTTGGAAGAGATCGAAATACTAATGGAAACATTAACAGATTTTTAGTGCATTCGCTGGTTTTAAAACCAATAGCTAAAAGAGGATTTTAAAATGGGAAGGGTATGGGTTTTTTATGGTTCACCTTTGACAATAGAAAAAGTAGGCAATGCCCAAAAACCCAAAGGTTCAGCACAAGAAGCATTTTATGGAAAAGAAAGAGGAGACCGCAATAAATGGATAGTGTGATATCCTGATCTCTTTTATTTTTTTTCTCATTTCTTTGAACCGCTTTTCCCCATCGATTTGTCAATACAGCTAGTGGACTCAAACAACAGTTCATTTAGTGACCGTTTGAAGTTACACTGGCACTGAAAGAAGTGACTGATGACCATGTCTCAGCATCCCCAGGGTCACGTGATCCAAATTCAGCTGCTTGACCACTGATTCACATTTGTGACGGTTGCAGTGTTCCAGGGCCACCTGATCCCCTTCTGCGCCTTTTTTGACAAGCAAAGGGGGGAGCCAGATTCACTTAACAGCCATGTGACTAGCTCAACAACTGTAGTGATTAACTTAACAACTGTGTCAAGACAGGTCGTAAAATGGGGAAAACTTAATAGGTGTTTCACTTAACAGAGATTTTGGACTCAATGGTGGTCGCAAGTAGAGGACTTATAGATGATAAATTGAGACCCCTTAGAAGAGGAAGGTGGAGAATACAAGGTGAAGTCAAAAGAACGTGGAGATGTTTTGTGGAAAAGTCACACCTAATTTCAATATAAGAGATTGGAGTCAGACCCTATGAATGCCCAGAATGTGAGAAAAGATTTGTGGAGTCGGCTGAACTTCGGAGACCCCAGAAGGGGCACACAGGAAAGAGGCCCTATGAATGTGGGGTGTCTGGGAAAAGTTTTGCCAGAAAACAAAACTGTACAAATCATCAAAAAGTCCTTAGAGGAATGAAGCCATAGAGTTTTGCTCCGAAGGGAGAAAAATCTCATGGGAAAAGCCCCAGTTATGCCCTGGTGGCGGAAGAGTTTTTCATAGTGGATCAACCCATGGAAGTCATATCAAAGACTGTAATTTTAGAAAAACATAAAGTACAAGAAAACAAAGGAGGAAGAACTGGGGGAAAAGGGTAGGAGGAGGGAGGGAAAATTGGAGAATGCAGACAAAAAGGAGAAAAAGCTATAGAGAAAAAGGTAAAGTCCTAAGTATCAATAACTCTTTGAATTAGAATAAACCATAACAAACAGTATGTTTATCATTATAAACATGCACCAAGATCTATTCCTTGTGTGTCCAATCACACTTGGCCAATAAAGAAATCTATCACCATAAAAAAACCCAAGATTTAAATTTAATTTCTTTCAATTACAAGCAAATCCAAGAGTGGTTTCCAAGTAGAAGGAAATCTAGACAAACTTCTTTAACCAAAGCAGTCAACTTCCCCATCCATTCTTCCATTCTGGGTATATGTAAGTCCAGCAGGGGGGGGGGGGGGGATTCACCTGGTGTAATAACCGGTTCGCTTTGCGTGTGCAGCGTTTGTAAATCACCTTCTCCTGCAAGCCCTGTGGGTAACCCAGGTGACACACAACAATCAGCTGTGCCACGCAAAGCAGCTGAGGTGGAAAAAGCAGGAAATAAAGGAGCCCGGGCAGGTGGGTGGGGCAAACAGACGAAGATTGTCTGAGCAAACCAGTTTGGTCTAAGCTGATCTTCAGAGCACCAGTTCAGTAGAACCGGGCTGAAGTCACTGTGGAAGTCCTTCCATCTGTGTGTGAAGAGAGCCCTGCTGCTGTTGTCAGACAGAAAAACAAAGCGCCACTGTTTCTTCACTGTCAGATCTAGTAGAAAAGCTGCTGGTTCAACTGTAAATTCAGGTAAAGGACCTCGTGGAAATTGCCTTCTCTTTTCATTGCAACTAAATGACAGGGTGGGTAAATCTTTCTCCCCCCACACAGCTCTCCCCCTCCCGAAGTCCTGGTGGTCTTGCATTCAGAGGAGAAGAGCTGACTTGAAGCTTGGGTGGTCATGTTTTTAAATGATACAATAAAAGATAACGAAGACTTAAAAGCCCATATTTGAAGTGCCTTACGGAAGGGATACAAAATGCCTTTGTGAGTCTCAACAGGCTGTCAGAGAAACTGAAACTATGTGCAAATGATGGGCATGTCATTTACTTGCTTATCCATCATCATCTCA